>JASANE010013335.1:0-14985 GCA_030248225.1 Trileptium ribeirensis | reverse complement strand
GTTGAGTAAGATTTCAATTCCCTAGAGTACTCGTGTACTTATTCCTTAAATATGTGACTGGTTGTGAAAACTTTTCGCTTCGCTCACTCTTTCTGTTCACCTGCGCTTTAGAGTCCTCTTAACTTAGGAACTGCCCAGTCTTTAACGAAGCTACACGGTTACCGACTCAGCCTACCAGATAATATAGCGTACTAGTATCTGGCCCGACGGTCCAGTTATTTACCACGCTTGGTCAGTTCAAAATGTTATATCTCAGTGAGCAACCAACACCCAGTTGATCCGTCAAGACTCTCCCTTCAACGAGAAAACAGAAATTGAGGTAGGGAGGATGAGCTCTGACACTAGTCAATCGCGGATCACCCTCCGGGCGATTCTAACTCGGTATGCTTGTCAAAATTTGATCACACAGGTTGGAGGTACGTGCCGTTTAGTTAAACACTTGTTATCAATTCCAACGATTTTCAGTTGATCACACCAATTATAAAAACGCAAAACGTAGAGGCTTGCACGCAACTTAGTCTAAAGCGGAAAAATGGAAACAATAATCAATAATAAAAACAAAATACTGAACATCAATTTTTAAAGTTCTATACTGACCATTGTTGAATAAGTCCGCTGCGGTCGGTTGTTTATCGATGTCCAACGGCGTACGGTTTGTATCAGCTCCGAACACTTATCCAACAGTTCCAATTAGTCCGACGTATACACGGCGTTCTGCGATGCTCACCGGCCAACGATCAGCGAAGAACCGTACGATGTTCTTGTTCGTTCTGGGGTCAGTTAGTAGACCGCGCCGCACCAGAGTCAATAAGATTTCGTTTGCTGAATACCGTCAACTGTTGTGCTGATCGAAATAGATATTGATAGTTCAGGACAGCAAGAGCCGGTATCGTTACAGTCAATTTGACGCCCAACACAAAGCTATGAGTCCACTTTTCGCGACGATGTAGTTAACGAGGTAAATAGGAACCGTAGAGCTGCCAAACCGTCCAAGCTCCGTCGTTTAAGACACGTATATAGTTAATATTGTTAGCTGATAATTACCACGTAGGCGAAAAGTCAGTGACAGTTCGGACAGTTGCTAAATTGCAAAAACCACTGCCGTTTGATTAGACGTTTGAACGATTTCAAGCGGTCCTGGTCAGCAACACTGACAACACGATTGGCGGTACAAATACAGCACAATTAAATCGCTAGTAATTTCGGTTACACTGTTCAGCCTATAGCAGAACTGCTCATGTACTGTACCGAATAGACATCCGACTCCACTTTACAAAACAAATAGTCGAATATACTTAATCGATGGTCCGGAAACACCGTCACTGATTATAATACACACGGAGCGAAATCCTAGCGAAAAGCTGGCGTGCTAGAGGTCCGATACCATTTTAAATTTAAAAGAAACATGACAACTATCCTGTCCTGAAAATTTATGGACGCCTCACGGCGTGGCCCCCAATTAAATTATGTACTAGGACCAGTTCTGGCCCTAAGGGATCCCAGCTGCACCACCCCCCGAACCTCACTGTGGTGCCCGGACAACCCCGGCTTACACGATTCCCCGGTGGACCCTAGTCTGACCGATGGGAACCGCTTAGCTTAGCGGGCTGCTCGGCGGGTTTACCAGGGTGTTCGGCCTGGCCCCTATAATGGCCCACGTGTCTAGAGGTATGGAGGTCCCCCTGAGGGAGGGTCATCCCCTAAGCCTGCTCGCAGGTAATGAGGTTGACCCGTCATTCCCTCAATTTCTGCCATTGGGTCCCAAACCGCGGTTCATAGGGGACCCATTTAACGGTAAGATCTGCTTCCGAAAGGGTGCGTGATAACCCGAGAGTCAGTCCCGAGGAAGTTCCATACATTTCGCAAACAGTGATGAGACTTGGAACTAACTGTGTTCAATTCACCTATGGGGTATACCGAGCTTGATTGAATCTAATTCGCCTATAGTAATGGCACACGTCAACGATTTACTTTCCGCGTTTTTATTTTTGTAACACAACTAAAATACTTCCCAATCGGGAACACTCCACAATACATATATATAATACAACATTAATTTGGTACGGTACAATTCCCGGGTTCCCCCACGGAACCCTCATCGCTGACTATTTACATGAATTTCAACTTGGCGTCCCTTGGCTATCCGCTGTCAAATTTGCGGTAGCGGAAAAATGATTTCCCGAGCCCGTACCGGAGCTCTTCTACAGACGCGGGACCCACAGACTAACGTTAACCCGAAGACTCAATAGGTAGCATGGGATTTGGGTAATCAACAAATCCCTGGGTCCAAAATTCCAATAAATGGGTAACGAATTTTGAGGGTTAACTACCCTGATTGGGATGACGAAATTATACCTGGCGAGCTCCCTTTGGGCTCTTTTAGAAACGCGGAACCCTCAGCCCAAAATTTGTGGTGAAAGCCTTAGTCCTAAATTACTCCCAGTGTTGGACGTTTAACATCTTGTCACTGTTCTACCGCATTAAAATTTCTGAGAGGTCCTCGCACCATCGCTGCAACGCGGGCGCAGCACTTACGGGAGCGCGGGGCATCCGACGGACACCACAGCACCCGCAAGGGCTGCCCCTATTCCTATGCCTAAGCGAGAAAGTTTTGAAGCTCTGGGAGGTGCCTCGGGCGGGCCTCTTCCACGCGTCCGCTATGGAAGAAACCCGACCGAGCCAAACACGACTCCCACAAAAACCTGCAGCCTTCAAATTTCCTTTATAGTCTCAAATTCTTGAAGGATGATATCCCTAAAATTTCTAAGACCTGAGAAATATATCCAGAAGCTATCTGACACGAGTTTGAGTAAAGCGGCCTCCTTCCAACAATGTAATATACTATAACAATACGTTACGATTCACCCCCTGGGTACGAACAATAACTGCCCACCAGGGGGCGGGGAACCAGTCGAGCGTGGGTGTCTTTCCCAAATTTTGTTGCAATTTTGGCTCAATTTTGACTAGCATTTTATCTGACGTTCAGCCCGCTCCCCGCGGCGCGGGCACGGCACTTGCGGGGGCGCGAGGCATCCGACGGACGCCACAGCACCCGCAAGGGCTGTCCCTAATCCTAGGCTCAACGACAACTTGAAAACCTTGCAGTGGAAAAACCCCGGGCGGACCTCTTCCACGCGTCTGCAGGTCGAAGAGTCCACCCGGGCGAAAACAAAAGCCGGAAAGAAGTAAGAGCAAAAGAAAAAGAAAACTTTTACAGAATTGGCGACAACCGCCATACCCGACCGATTTTAAAGTGGACAAACCCGACTGGTTCCGTCAATAAAGGGCATCGTTTCTTTTTATACCGGCTACCAACCCCCTTATCTTTTCCTTTCGCTGCTCAAAATTCAAAATATAATAGTAAAATGAAGCACATTTCAAACTACCAAATACAATAATAATAACAAAAACACATTGATCAGTCGGCAACACAACACGTACGGATATGTGTATAATGTACAGCAATGTCGGCTGGCTCTACATCACCAAAGCCCCTATCGGCTTGCGACAACAACAGAGTGGCCCGCAGCTATACGTGGCCGAGCTTCGCCAAGAAAACAAAACCGCCCGCTGGTCGGTGCGGCAAAAATTTAGGCGAAGAATATAACGGCGCTCAGAGTGCCGTTTTCTCACAGGGATATCGGCACATTTTTGCCGATATCTCATGAACGAAAAACAGTAGGCGGCCGGGGGCAGGACCAGAATCATGCCCTGGCAGGCCGGCTACTGGAGAAATTTGAATTTTAACTATATCTCCCACGAGAGGCCCGTTAGAGGCCGATTTAGGCGCCCAAAAATGAAAATTTTGGGGTCCCATTTAAGTTTAGAGGATCCTGAGCGGACCCGCGGGGGTGGGCGGCCCCAGTTTGCAGGCAAACTGTTAGGGTGAGACCCGATAAGTGTCCCGGGCTCCGAAAATCGGGGAGTTTTGATTATTTTAGATGCCCTTTGGGACTTGGAAAATTTGAGGCTTAAGCGCCTGTTTGGGGATCCGTAAGTATTTAGGGGATCCAAATTTTTTAGACCCGCCGGGGCGATTTGACACCCCAGTAGTGTCCTCAAGATAGTTCAGTCGCCCCTATTCCGCTAAGTTCAGTGGAAAACCCGAAATTTGACCTTTAGTAGCCCACCCTAAAATTGTACCCTAGGGATTTCGCGTCCCGTGATATTCGCTGTCACCTTTTTTGTAAAGCTGAAAATACTTTGTTATCCCATAAATACATACACATATGTATACGACATAGGTATAATTGCACGCAGCTATGAACGATTAAATTTAATCCCATGGCGTGTACGCTGGGATCGGCCCAGGGTGACCAGTTTTCATGTAACACCCAAAATCCCTGAAACATCCGTTGGTCCCCGGCCTCGCCGAACGCACACCCGTTCTAACCAAATACAATAAAATATATATAGCTAATATAATGCACAAACGTTGTATACACACAAATCGATTTATTTCCCGAGGATCGACCGGACACCCCTAATAGTTACTCTGTCTTTCATGGTTTGGTGCCAAAATCGCCCCGAGCACCTTCGGGCGGTGGAGTGCGACCTTACGAGTAGAACACAAATGAAATACAATGATTTATTTTTTACAACAACGGTAATATTCCATAGTCATCAATTAATGTAGAGGCCACACTCCGCCGGTATCAGGTCGTCCGTTTCCCTTGTTCCCTACGAAATTTGCTACGTTTCGCGCGTTTTATCATTTTCATAAAATTTGGGCTGGTACATAACCACATTCTAATACGTGTTTTATTTTACTGATGTTTTAAGCTAGTGTTTGTGTGTATATGAATACAGTTAAAAATGTATATTTAAGTGCACCTAATTATGTGTTCAGCTTATGTTTTGGAAATTTGGTACAGTTTGTAGGAGAATTTTTAAGACTAGCAAAGTGTAATAGGGTTCAAACGGAGTAGTGGAAATAAAAGAGTATGAGTTCCTAAAGGCATTGAATTTAAATCTATCGAATTTGAGTCTAAGGGTTAAGTGCCTTAAGCATTAGGCCTACATTAGTAGATATGTGCATGTGCATCTGCTAGATTTTTTGTTTTAAAATTTGTTTGTACTTAAGAATTCGGGAAAAATCACAAAAACGTATTCTCTAAGGACTAAATTCACTTAGGTTAACGAAGGAATTTTAAGAAAGTGGACCCCGAGTAAGACATGGAAAACTTACTATATAATTTCGATCGCTTAGAGAAATCAATTGGAAGAAAATTGGCAGTAAGACGTATAGCTCGGGTATTTAAGTGGTTGCGCAGTTAGATCACAGCCTCAATCGGCCTCAGATGCTGCGCAGTCAAATTAAGTACGCTTCAGCCATTTATGTGTTTAATGCGTGTATACTTTGTAATTTGCTCTAGTGTGTGAAATATATTATCTGTATTATAAGTAACACATTAAGGCCTTAGGAATAAGCTAATAAAGCAGGATAGGAAAGCTCATTGGAGTATTTTGTGCAGGTTGTTGTTTTATAGATTCTACGACCTAGTTTTCTGAACTTTATATTCGATTTCTGATGTTGCTTTGTAAATTTATAAGCCCAATAGATAAAATAATTACCATTTAAAATAGCAACAATTCTCTGAAAAATAGTAACACGATAGGTGTACCTAGCAGCAAGCTGGGTTCTACCTGAAGTCATCCTGCAAATTTATTGAAACTATTGAATGTATCAAGGAGTATTTGGAGTGATAAATTTCCTTTTAAATGATAAATTTGGAATTAACAAAACTGTTCCTTAGAACATTAATCGCTAAATATTCAAACTTTGTCGAGAAAAGTTAGCAAGCCAAGATTGGGATATATGTTCAGCGTGCCATAGCTAAGAAATAATAAGATACTGGCACGATCGGGCCATACATGAACTATCTCGAGCAGTAGAGCATTGATCTTCAGCGTCTGAAATCAAAAAGTTCCGTTAATCTGAAATCAAAGAGATGGGCGCAAACTTGTATTAAAGATCTTTCTCAAATTTACGAGCGTTGATAAGGCTTGATAAGATGACAGGTTGCTGCACTAAGCAATCAGTAAATTTGTAGGTAAAAAACAACCGCAGAGGTTTTACGTTTTAATGTTTGCACAATATTGAAACTTTGCCGAGGTTAAAGTCATTGCAGTTGGCTATTTTATTCAAGTCTGGAGCAAGTTACCAAAATGGGTGCTTACGTTGAACGCGGAGGAACCACGCAATTGACTGCTAACAAGATCCAGTTTTGAAAATATGAGTATCAATGGTCGATCAATAATCAAAGGAATTTAAGGTGCAAAAAGTATCTCGCCGCAGCCAATGAGTCGATGTTAAACATTTTTTGGTATACGCTTAAAAATTCAAGGCTAACTTGCGTCAGAGATATGGAACGAACGAGGGGTCGCACTTATTACCTGTGTGCAAGCCTAGAGATTAACTCTCCACGAGGGTCATCTAATGAATCGTACCAAGAAATTAAACGCGCACGCCACCGAAAGGGTTAGGCCGAACACTCTGGCAGAGCGCACCAGGGCCTATTGAGCTAATTGATTCGCTGGGAGCAGGTATATCCCTGCCTATCCCTTGAGACTCTAAGAAGCGTCGAGGTCGTATGCGCACCGTTCACTAGAAAACCTACGGTGAAGCTGGCTAAGCTGTCTTGGTTATTGGGAGATGTTTATTTATTTGGTTGTTTTGACAGAATCATATCGAAAATTGTTTCCGCTTCTGCATATATGCTCATCATTTAAGAAAATTTGTAAATTTGTTGCATTATGTTTAGAAAATTATCCGTTCGCTAAGTTCAGAAAACTATGCTAAATGTCTCCTAGAAGACATTAGTGATGAATAAGTAGCATAAACTTTCTCTATTATTTCGGCTATTATGATTTACTTAACGAGATTATTCCTATAATATTTCATTTAAATGCAATAGTACAGATAGAAAAACGCAAAAAACCACTATTGTACAAAGGATACATGACAAAAAATATCATACATGCTCGAGGTCCGAAGACTGACTCAAGAAGTTGCCTGCTGGGTCTTCGTGGGTGAGGGTCGCCAGGATAGGCCGTCTGCCTCTGAGGGGGTCAACCAATCGGTGATGGAGGAAGCCTCAGATAGGTAACATCTTTGCGCCTACGCATGTATGAACAATGTTAACTCAAACTAGAACATCTATAATCAGGTGCGGTTTTCTCGTTTTCGTGAGTTATACCTTATATAATCTAATTTTTTCCTGCGCTCGACATGTTATTATCGCTTTTCAAAGCGCTTTGTTTTGGTAGCGTAAAATCTTTATACCTATTAGTTGCGGACTATGTTAAATACTAGATGACTCTTTTCTGGAAAACGCGAGCAGGACGCTGTAGGATATGAAATGACCCCTACCCACTGAAGTCTGCCGAGATCCTTCTTGCTGAAGGCGCGTTAAACATCTCTGCAATGACATGAGCGCAACAAATAGGACCATGGACTATTTCAAAAAGTTTTACACTTCAAACTTAATCCGAAAACGAGTTAAATGAAGAAAAACCAATTTCCAGGATGCAATATTATGTTTTCCGTTTTGCAATAAAAAATTAAACACTATTCTTAGAAGTGAAGTGTAAATTTTTCCTAAAGAATAATAATCCTTAATATTTAGTACTTTAGGGTTTCCCTAGAATATTAAACTTCATAGTTAAAAGAGTTCTCTTTATAATCACGTAGCTAGTTATTTTGGTAAGTATGAATTTTAGAAAAACATTAAACATTGCTGGCATGCTCCAGGCGACCAGGTGAATCCCGGGTCATAACCCTCCTCAAAACCCCAAAATTCCTAAAAACTCCAGGTTGGATACCCATTTCTGTATTATATATCCCTCCCTTCCTTTTTCGTCCGTGGTTCTTGTGTTTTCGTTTTCAATTTAATTTGTTTTCACGTAATGCTAATTTACATAATCAACATTAGTTGCTTATTGTAGCCAAATGTGTTAGCTTTACTTTTGTGTTTTTCAATTCAGATTGAGTTGAGCGTCAGTAGAGTTGGTGACTAGCAAAGGTCTCTTCCGGCTTGTTTTTACTAAATGTGCACAAGCTTTGCTTCAGTAAAGCATCATCAATTTCCCTCGCGACTTATACGACTTGTGTTATTGTTTATATTTAATCCTACTTTAGATTTATTGATCATTTACCTAATTCGCAACACGAATTTTGAATTCTAAGGCGAACATTTATGAGTTCCGATCAATTTTTGGTTTGAAATGGATGCTTAACCGCTTTCTATTGATTTTATTTTTGGCTCACGAGCCTGGAAAAGGAATTACGGATTACTTACTCGAGTTTTTAATTGTTTTGCCTTGCTAAAATTAGCGTTGAGTAATGGTTCAACGATACAAATAAAGTACTGTACTATCGCAGTAACTTATTCCTATTATTATTCCCTGAAAAAATTGAACCGAGCACAAGCGTTATACTAAAACTATAACGGCCCTCCTTAGAGTTCCAAAGTGTATAACCGGTAGTTGAGAAATACCCCGAGGAGCTAATCAGGAAGGAAGTACGTGAGTATAGCAAGGGCGCGGAACACCAAAGTAATTTATTGGGGGACAGTTCGACGCGGAAGGTTGGTCCGGTCACCTGACTGAAGAGACTTGTGGGGAACTAGAGAGTAGTCACTACTACTAACTAGTTATAGCGGGCTCGCTAGTCGTCCGGAAGCACGAACATTAATATAACGGCAAGTAATTAGCGTAATTCTAAGATCCTAGGATAAGGTTATCAAATAATCGTATGGGTCTAGCCGTCCGGAAGGCTACAAGAGGACCAAATTGTAATCAGGCGTTAACCTAGTTCATAATATAGACATACAAGTAATTAGAATAATAGTGCTCTCAAACCCTGAGTTAGAAAAGTTAAAGAGCAAGGCTTGGTCAGTGACAAAATTCTACGGTGTTATTCAAAAGCGAGTGGCGAAAATATTGGAGGAACTGAGGTGCATTAGTGGAGTGAGTGATGGTATTTATCGTGTCAAAAACTAGCAAGGTGTCTAAAATGGGTATTCGATATATTGTACTAACTTCGAATAAAAGTTCTAATACTGTCTTTGCTGATTTGGTGTTGGAGTTATCGTCTGAGCAAATCGAATTGTACACACAACAACGCGAGTTGAATCAAGGCATCTAAAGATAGGATAGACGTGTCCCAAGAATAAAAACGACCACCATCACTATCTCCGCCGGCATACTACTGGCCACACCTCGAACGCCACATCTTCAGGTAAAGAATCCCTTCCCATTTTAATATCCGATAACCGTCATAATAAAACTACCCTCCAACCCCTATTCCATTTAGATCATTACAAAAATAACAAACATAATGTTGGTATTGGGCATCCACTAGGCTACATGGGGAATACCGGGCCGAAACCGCCCAAAACCCCAAAAAATCCGGGTTGGTCACCAAAATTTCTATTATGTCCGTCCCTCCCCTGGATTTCTTTTCTTTTCCATTTCCTTGTTTTCGTTCTTTTGTTTTCTTTTAATGCTAATTTGCATAATTAGTATAAGTTTAGTTGAATAGCTTTGTTTCTTTTAGTTTAGTAGAGTCTTGGTTATGCGGCTGGTGTGTATAGCGGCGTCCGAGTAGTTTCGTAAAAGATTTTACGTCTTGACTTCCGTTTTGTTCTAGTTGGCTTTGCGCAAAGAGTTACGCTATAGGATCGTCTACAGTTTTAATCTAGTTACTACAAATTATCTAGCTAATTTTTGTCAGCATTGTTTATTGTTAGGGCATTTTTAAGCGGTTAAAGCTAGTGGCGAATATCTATTTATCTTATTGGTTATGGTGAATCTGGTTTTTGATTTGATAAGTATACGATTTAAACCCGAATGCGAATAATATTGTATGCGTAAAGAATTACACGAGTTTTAATGGTATTCGAATAATAATCTTGGTGGATTTCTGATTGATTTTTCTTGGCGAGACTTAAATAATGCCGGTGGCATGAGAACTTCACAAATAGGTATCCTACTGCTTTACTAACTTAAATTAGTAATATTATCAATTCCTTATAAAAAGAGTAGTACAGTTGAGCGCCAGCGTTAATAAATTAAAATTAACGGTCCTCCCATAGAGTTCCAAAGTAAATAACCGGTAGTTGAGAAAACCTCGTGGAGTTAACTGGGAAGGTAAGTTACGTGAGTATACTAAGGGCGAGATCGTGACGTGATATACCAAAGTAATTAATTGGGGACAGTTCGACGCGGGAGGTTGGTACGGCCAACTGATCGAAGAAAATTGTGAAAACTAGAGAGTAGTCGCCGCTACTAGCTAGTTATAGCTGGCCTTTCAGCCGTCTGGAGACGGGAACATTAATATAACTGGCACGTAATTAGCGTAATTGTAAGACATTAGGCTAAGGTAATTAAATAAACGCGCGAGGTCAGCCGTGTGGAGGCCCACATACCAACTCACAATAGTTTAATAAACTAGAAATATCCAACAACACACCGTCCGGATACTGTTGGCTTTAAGGACTGAATTAGCGTAAATCTAAGGAAGAGGTTAAGGTAATTAAATAAACGTACGGGGTCAGCGGTCCGAAATAAAAAATTATAACCAGGCGCTAACCTAAACCATAACTAACAGATGCAGTTATTTAGAATAATAGTGCGCTCAAACCGTGAGTTATGATAACCGAGGAACAAATGCCTTGCTAATAAAAATCAGTGGCGTAGCCCAACAGAATTTGACTAAGAATCGGGGAGATATCGAGGTGCATGCAGGTGTAAATATCGGTGCTTATTGTGGCTCAAATCAATCTCAGTGTAAAGAGCAGTGCCTTGCTAATTTGTTACTAACTTTTAATAAATGTTTTAGTACTGATTTTGTTGATCCATTATCTCAATATGCAACTTAGGCGTACACAACTATATTAATTATATATCATGTTACAAAGTCAGCCGAATATCAGCCATGTTGCTTGAATAGTTGAAGACCTGGTTATTGCGTATTTTGGAGCCCACAGTGTGGAATTACACAGTGGCTAAATTTGTCAGAACGTAGTGAAACGTAGTGGAGTTTGTGTGTTGCAAGGGTGAAATCTTTTAAATTCCGTTTGTGTGTGTTATCGGCCATAAGTCGGGAACGACTTAATCGATTTTCATGATCTTGAGCTCATTTGTACCGCCATAGCATTTACCGTGTACATTCTCTAGAGTTTTCTGATTTGGGGTCTGCTTCCGGGGTCAGGGATAAAAATGTAGGTTTTTACCCGATTTTGCTGCCCTTCGCGGAAGCGAGGTTATATTTATATTAACTTTCGAATTTTTTTGTCTGGTTGGTATTATTTCATAGTAAAATGATAAATGGTGATGCCTTTTTGTTAGTCGACTAAGGCTCCGGTTCTGGATTTATGGGGTTGGAAATACGTATGGCGCCCCAGTGGTTCCTCGACCCAAACTTTGAAAATTTGTTCTGACGTCTTGGGTTTCTGTTAAGTTTCACCTGAGGGTTTTCGGGCATGGGAAACTCATTGTCGGTGTTGGTTTTCTTCTCTGACCTATGGCTACGGGAGTGTGGCGCTTTCACGGTTCAAGGTCAGACGTCGAAATAAATTTTTTTACCTCATTTTAGTACCCTTCACGGAAGCAAGGTTATTTTTATCTGAACTTTCGATTTTTTCTCTGGTTGGTTTTATTTCATTGTAAAGCAACAAAATTTAATGCTAGTTCTTCTTTTTTGTTGTTCGATTAAGGCTCCGGTTCCTCGTGGTTTGAAAATTTGTTTTGACGTCTTGCACGGCTGAAAAGTCTTACTTTGGGGTTTTCAGGCATGGGAAACGCATTGCCGGTGGTGATTTTACTCTGCGACGCTCTAAACTAATCTGAATTGAAAAACACAAAAGTAAAGCTAACACATTTTTGGCTACAATAAGCAACTAATGTTGATTATGTAAATTAGCATTACGTGAAAACAAATTAAATTGAAAACAAAAAGACACAGAGAAGCCAGCAAGAAAAGGAAGGGAGGGATATATAATACAGAAATGGGTATCCAACCTGGAGTTTAGGAATTTTGGGGTTTTGAGGAGGGTTTGTAACCAGATTCACCTGGTCGCCTGGAGCGTGCGAGCGAATGTTTAATGTTTTTCTAGAATTCATCTTTACCAAAATAACTAGCTACGTGATTACACTGGGAGAGAAGACTCTTTTAACTATGAAGTTTAATATTCTCAGGAAAACCCTAAAGTACTAGATATGTAAGGATTATTATTTCTTAGGAAAAAATTTACACTTCACTTATTCAAGAATAGTGTTTAATTTTTTTTTGCAAAACGGAAAACATAATCTTATTGCATCCTGGAAATTGGTTTTTCTTAGTTTAACTCGTTTTCGGATTAAGTTTGAAAAGTGTAATTCTTTTTGAAATAGTCCATGGTCCTATTTGTTGCGCTTCGTGTCGTTGCAGAGATGTTTAACGCGCCTTCAGCAAGAAGGATATCGGCAGACTTGAGTGGGTAGGGGTCATTTCATATCCTACAGCGTCCTGCTCGCGTTTTCCAGAAAAGAGTCATCTAGTATTTAGAACATAGTTACCGCAACTAATAGGTATAAAGATTTTACGCTACCAAAACAAAGCGCTTTTTGAAAAGCGATAAGTGACATGTCGAGCGCAGGAAAAAATTAGATTACTATGAGGTATAATTTACAAAGGAAACGAGAAAAACCGCACCTGATTATAGATGTTCTAGTTTGAGTTAACATTGTTTCATACATGCGTAGGCGCAAAGATGTTACCTATCTGAGGCTTCCTCCATCACCGATTGGTTGACCCCCTAAGAGGCAGACGGCCTATCCTGGCGACCCTCACCACGAAGACCCAGCAGGCAACTTCTTGAGTCAGTCTTCGGACCTCGACGCATGTATAGATATTTTTTGTCATGTATCCTTTGTACAATAGTGGTTTTTTTGCGTTTTTCCTATCTGTACTATTGCATTTAGATGAAATGTTATGGAATAATCTCGTTAAGTAAATCATAATAGCCGAAATAATAGAGAAAGTTTATGCTACTTATTCATCACTAATGTCTTCTCGGAGACATTTAGCATAGTTTTATGAACTTAGCGAACGGATAATTTTCTAAACATAATGCAACAAATTTACAAATTTTCTTAAATGATGAGCATATATGCAGAAGCGGAAACAATTTTCGATATGATTCTGTAAAAACAACCCAAAATAAATAAACATCTCCCAATAACCAAGACAGCTTAGCCAGCTTCACCGTAGGTTTTCTAGTGAACGGTGCGCATACGACCTTGACGCTTCTTTAGAGTCTCAAGGGATAGGCAGGGATATACCTGCTCCCAGCAGAATCAATTAGCTCAATAGGCCCTGGTGCGCTCTGCCAAGCTTCTTCGGCCTAACCCTTTGGTGGCGTGCGCGTTTAATTTCTTGGTACGATTCATTCAAATGACCCTCGTGGAGAGTTAATCTCTAGGCTTGCACACAGGTAATAAGATGCGACCCCTCGTTCGTTCCATATCTCTGACGCAAGTTAGCCTTGAATTTTTAAGCGTATACCAAAAAATGTTTAACATCGACTCATTGGCTGCGGCGAGATACTTTTTGCACCTTAAATTCCTTTGATTATTGATCGACCAATTGATACTCATATTTTCAAAACTGGATCTTGTTAGCAGTCAATTGCATGGTTCCTCAGCGTTCAACGTAAGCACCCATTTTTGGTAACTTGCTCCAGACTTGAATAAATAGCCAACTGCAATGACTTTAACCTCGGCAAAGTTTCAATATTGTGCAAACATTAAAACGTAAAACCTCTACGGTTGTTTTTTCCCTACAAATTTACTGATTGCTTAGTGCAGCAACCTGTCATCTTTATCAAGCCTTATCAACGCTCGTAAATTTAAGAAAGATCTTTAATACGAGTTTGCACCCATCTCTTTGATTTCAGATTAACGGAACTTTTTGATTTCAGACGCTAAAGATCAATGCTCTACTGCATTCAGAGATAAGTTCATGTATGGCCCGATCGTGCCAGGTACTTTATTATTTTCTTAGCTATGGCACGCTAGAACATATATCCCAATCTTGGTTTGCTAACTTTTCTCGATAAAGTTTGAATATTTAACTTATGTTCTAAAGAACAGTTTTGCTAATTCCAAATTTATCATTTAAAAGGAAATTTTCTCACTCCAAATACTCCTTGATACATTGCAATAGTTTCAATAAATTTGCAGGATGACTTCAGGTAGAATACAGCTTGCTGCTGGTACACCTATCGTGTTACTATTTTTCAGAGAATTGTTGCTGTACTAAATGGTAATTATTTTATCTATTGGGCTTATAAATTTACAAAGCAACATCGAAATAGAATATAAAGTTCAGAGAACTAGGTGGTAGAATCTGCTGGAAAACAACAACCTGCACAAAATACTCCAATGAGCTTTCCTATCCTGCTTTATTAGCTTATTCCTAAGGCCTTAATGTGTTACTTATAATACAGATAATATATTTCACACACTGGAGCAAATTTACGAAGGTGTAGTCGCATTAGAACACATGAATGGCTGAAGCGTACTTAATTTGACTGCGCAGCATATAAGGCCGAATAAGGCTGTGATTAACTGCACAACCACTTTGCACAATATTTACCCCAAGCTATACGTCTTACTGCCAATTTTCTTCCAATTGATTTCTCTAAGCGATCGAAATTATATAGTAAGTTTTTCATGTCTTACTCGGGGTCCACTTTCTTAAAATTCCTTCGTTAACCTAAGTGAATTTAGTCCTTAGAGAATACGTTTTTGTGATTTTTCCCGAAAATTACTTAAGTCCAGAACAAATTTTAAAACAAAAAATCTAGCAGATGCACATGCACATATCTACTAATGTAGGCCTAATGCTTTAAGGGCCCATGACCTTTGAACTCAAATTCAATAGATTTTAAAATTCCATGCCTTTTAGAAGGAACTAATTACTTTTTTATTTCCACTACT
>JASANE010013332.1:0-10820 GCA_030248225.1 Trileptium ribeirensis | reverse complement strand
TTGCTGTAGCAGCGACATATATTAAAACTTTGTTTGAAATTGACTTTTCCATAACAGCAAATCTTAATGACTTTTTGCTTTATAAGCAACCACTGCTGTAACATGAATGCTTTTATCAAACACTTCTAAGACAAACATTACACTTGATATGGCCGAACGGCCAGAGATAGGAAATATCTAGTCGTCCTGAACAAATTTAATTTTTTGATTAAAAAGCCACATAACAAAGCTGAAACGTAAAATTCAACTAGATGAATGTACGAAAAATTTCATATATACTGTACAGCCGTCCGCAAAGTTTTAAACTTTATTTTTATGGCCTGAGATCAGACTTACTTTTTTCGCAAAAAATTCATAACAGTAGTTTTTTTGATGCAAATGTCCCAAAGATGCTATCAAATTTAGTACAGTTCTCAGATACATAAAAACCGAAATTTGATAAGGCCAGTCAAAACGATGCTACAATTAAATGATAAATTATCAAGTATGTAAATCCGCTCAAATGAATGGTAACTTCCCGATTTTTATGCTCAAATTTGAAAAAGCCATAGTGGGCATTAAATATTTGCACTAACTAATAATTAGGACATCATTTATTTAGATTTTAACTAAACAATGCCTGCGATCCCTGATAATCCCTGCGAAGCAGAACAGCTTGAACATTAAGCTTTATTTTGCTTTGTTTGGCTTTGGTACCACAGAAATGTTATGTCTTTTCATAGTTTCTTCAATCGTTGCAATATCCAAACATAGATTTGCAATCGCAAGCTGTATTTCACGGAATACTTTTAGGCTTTTATATTTGTGAAAATGTCTGGTCAGTTTATACCACGTTGATGCATTATTTAGGAGGCTACGGTAGCACCGGTGGTACCATAAATACAGGCAGTTATGGAACAATAAATGTAGGTCAAGGATATGGATCTGGAGGTGGAATGATTGCTACCGGCTACGGCACTACTGGAAATGTAATTGATCCTATTCCTGTATCTAAAGGTCAAGCATATGGCACAAGCATTGTTGTGCCGCGACCGGGATCTAGCTATGGCAGCGGCATTACTGAGTTGGAAAGTGACCGATATTCTCCGCCATCTTATGGTCCTGACGGAGGTCAGTGGTAACTATTTTGTTTAATATGTGCTCCAATCATAGTAGCACCCAGCCACTAAATTAAAGTTGCGTCATGTAATTATTATTAAGTTCTATTATTAATTTGCATACGTTAGCTCTCACAAATCATGTTTTATTTAATAGCTTTGACACAGCTTGTTTCCAGAGAAATGTGTTCACTTTGCCTTCCAACTACTACTGTTTCAAGAAGACACCAACAAACAAGATTGAGCTTTTGAACGATTGTCAATTTATTCTCGGAAATTATGACTATTCTGGGATCTTCTGTATGCTAGTTCGTCAAAAATGCTAACTTGCGGAATTTATATGTGATACAGTTTATTTACGTGTTCAAACGCGCATGTAATATATAACAATTTGTTGAACTGGCGAACTACAAATGAACTCCGTGAATTCCACTGGTTTTTTACAAATGTTTCATATTTAAAAATTCTGATGCTATAAAACAGATCAAATTATTTGTTTTTAGTATAGTAGCACATTAATGAAAATTAAATATTCGTTTTAGTAGTTTCATAACATTTGGTACGATTTTGGCATTTGCTACAGTTGCTGCCCTGAAACCGGTCCACCTTATTCGATCTATCAAAACTCTTGAAGAATCAATAGATATTTCGACAAAATATTTACAATAAAGTGGTAGATTATGTATGCCTCTTGATCACTTAGGTAAATATATATAAACCCCAACACATTGCAAATTTATAACATAAGATTCGACGAGAATGTAAATGACGACGTGATTAAATACACAACTTTTGTGGTATCCGATTACGTTGTCGTTTTTCAACATATACAACCCCAAGGAGTGCAGGATGTGTCCTCATGGTACTCTGAGGGTATCGGAAAAGTTTCAGATTTGTTTGAACGGATCAGCTATTAGGTCCCCAATAAAGCGTGAGATTAGAGTAGGTGTAGCAATCGCCAATGATTTCGTTTTGGTTTTAATCTCATTGGTTCTTGTCGACCTAGGCTGTCCGTCCCGGAAACCATAAGGTGTAGTCGATAAATCCCACCCCAGAGAACCCTGGAGTGGGTTGATGTCCAATACTTTTTGAGAATATATCGAAAATCCTACATCTCCTGAAAAGGCAAACTAGCAGAGTGTGACGTCATATTTTTCTACACTTTTTGTCTCATGGATGTTTTGCTTATACGTTTTGTCGTTATGTAGTTACGACCTAAAATCTACGTTTGAGCCACTCACTTTGTTCGTTTGCTAAAATACAACAATGACTTTGCTTCATTTCATAATTCAAATGAAACGAATTATAAAACTGTTGTAGTTTCATCGCTTTATAAATTGGAAACTTTCGATATTTTTGCTGGCGCTGCGCATTATTTCTCTACAAAAGGTACATAGCGATAACAAATACTCGGATTATATTACAGTTCGTATAAAAGTTAAAGGTGATTGACCTGCCATTGTATTAAGCTGACGCTGCTTAAACTTGATGTTTAAGAATATTTTCAACGCCTGTTTTTATAAGAGTTTTAGTTTTCAGCTTATGGAGACGTAAAGCAAAAGCATGTGAATATCTTTATCCAGATTAGGGTGTCTAAATAAAATTAACATTTCTGAAGGATCGCTCGTTTATCATATGGGATCATCACAAAATCTCGGCTTATAGACAGTAGCAAAAAATAACAATGCTTGTCTAATGTTATTAAAGTGTCCCTGGCTCTAATTACAACACATTTAATGATTATTTTGTGCACAATTTTGCACCAGATCATTTTGCTTCAGCTATCATCAATCACTGTTTTCCCCACAAGCTTTATACCCTTTTATGTTTTTATCTTTAATCACTTATAGCGTCCTATGAAATTGAATTACGGTAACTATATGAACTATTAAAAAGTAGCACCGTGTCTGAACAATGATCACAACCGTAACAAAGGTAATAATGTGTAAACCATTTTGGAGGGCAAAGCCGCGAATAATTTTAGCTGGCCTTGCCCACACATAACCAGGGTCGAATCAACAGGGCGATCTGACGGTTTCAAGCTGAAATAGTTTTAAGTTGAGATTGGAGCATCAACCAAAACTATATGGACACACGACCCCAATGATGATCCAACGTTGAGAACACTCCAGGGTGTATATTTTATTAGTGCCACTAAGGCAATATGGCTTCAAATGCGAATCATCAACTTGAGAGTTGTCGATGGCCTATTGATAGCGGTCACTGTCCAGGCCACAATATATGCATAAGCTTGGAAAATACACACGTGGTTCGGATCCGTGCCTAAACACAATTTATGGCCTTTCAGGTAGGAATGGTTCTGCAGTTGAGTCAAAGGTAGAATTCATCCAAGCCTCTTTCTTTTTTTCACTCGCTTTGAAAAGCAAGGGTATATTTGGTCGCCGTTATTCGAGTATTCAGACCTGTCGAGGAAATTGAATAGCCCTTTAGTATTAATAAATGGTATAGCAAATGCTATTATGTACCTAAAATGCAGAAACCAACGTTTATTCGAGTATTCCTACCTGCCGAAAAAATGGATTAGCCTTTTTAATGTTAATAAATGGCTTAGAAAATGTTATGTTGTACCTAAAATGAAGAAACCATCGTTATTTGAGTATTCATAGCTGTTCAGAAAATTGAATAACCACTTTAGTAAGAAATTTGGACTTCACAATACTGATCTACTACACGATTTTAGGCGAAATATGCGAAAATAGAAATATGCTCTCATTACAATTCCTCTAATAATGTACCATGCACTTGTCTTGTTCAGCTTTTTTCTGGCGCTGTCTTTGTTGTGCTAGTTCCCCCACGCTATATTTCGTTGCAGGAGGCACTACCCTATGCAATGACGGGTCACGGCCACTTGGTGGAATTCAACCGGTATTTTGTAGTGCCAGCACAATAACGTGCCCTGTTGGTTATTTTTGTAACGCGAATAGTCACTGTTGCGCCACTGGAAGAGGTAAGAAACACCTGGGTGATAAATTTATTGTCAACAAAATAAGTTCAATAAATAAAAGGATAACTGAAGCGTCTGCCATGTTTAATCGCGGATAGCTGCATTACACATTACGCTGTGCTTTCTTTCGTCACATTCGCTAGAGCGTATAGCCATGTTCTGCGTTTTGCGATTAAATAGACTCAAAATACTTTTTGAAATGAAGACACTGACGTTGTGTGTTATATTGTGTGGTGCGTTTTATTTGTAGAGTCTTATAAGAAACCGAGCAACAGCTGAAAAATTTTGTAATCGCTAGTGTAAGAAGCACACCGACAAATGAACCAGGTGTCATTTAACTGTGCGGAAAAATTTTGTAATCGCTAGTGTAAGAGGCACACCTACAACCGAACCATGTGTTATTTAACCGCGATGATTGACAAACTCAAGGCTGCGCCAATGATAGAAACCGGAACGTACGGGTGAAACTTGTGTACGCAAACTACTGACCTATCTGGGAGCTATTGCTCAGGTTCCTTAGCGACCTCCTAACCTAAACGAATTTCAACCCACGTACAAACGTACGACATACGACAAACTCAGTAAACACAACTACTCGCAATGTGCGTTAGGCCCATTTGGACATAGTCGGCATGAAAAAATTAACCGCGCGGCAAAATTTTGTAATCGCTAGTGTAACAAAGGCACACCGACAAACAAACCAGGTGTCATTTAACCGCGCAGCAAAATTTTGTAATCGCTAGTCCAAGAAGCACACCGATAAATAAACCAGGTGTCATTTAACCATGCGGCAAAATTTTGTAATCACTACTGTAACTAGCAGACCAACAAATGAACCAGGTGTCATTTAACCGCGCTACAAAATTTTGTAATCGCTAGTGTAAGAGGCACACCGACAACCGAGTCATGTGTCATTTATCCGTGCTACAAAATTTTGTAATCGCTAGTGTTAAAGAGGCACACCGACAAACGAACCAGGTGTCATTTAACCGCGCAGCAAAATTTTGTAATCACTAGTATAAGAGGAACACCGACAACCGAACCAGGTGTCATTTAACCGCGCGGCAAAATTTTGTAATCGCTAGTCCAGGCAACACACCGACAAATAAACCAGATGTCATTTAACTGTGCGGCAAAATTTTGCAATCGCTAGTGTAACAGGCACACCGACAAATGAACCAGGTGTCATTTAACCATGCGGCAAATTTTGTAATCGCTAGTGTAACAAGCAGACCAACAAATGAACCAGGTGTCATTTAACCGCGCGACAAAATTTTGTAATCGCTAGTGTAAGAGGCACACCGACAAACGATCCAGGTGTCATTTAACCGCGTCTCAAGAGTTTGCTCAACATAATACAAATTACACATTAATTCATGCATTACCGAATGATCAAAATTTGCAGCAATGTGTGTCCACGAGGATGGTTTCAATTTAAACAAGGTCATTTTGATTCGGGGTGTCAAATTTGATCAGATTTAAGGTTTCCTATTGAAAGAGAGTTGATTTAGATCGAGTTACAAAGGAAGTAGTGATTATATTTATAGCACGGTTTAAGAATGAGTTGAACTACTGAATTTTGCGCCACAAATATCTAGTTCCACAGACTTTAGGGTACAGTCGTCGAATTCGGAGTCGCGCAAACTATGTGATTCAACAAAATCTGGAACTAAAATGAATTCAGTTCTGCAATCATCAGTTCAATTAATTCAGTGAATGCAATCTGTTTTACGTGTCTTTGCCAACAATGTACCGTAGTTTGCGCATTTGAAAGTTATTGAAAAAATCATAGCCTTAAAAATATCGGCAACCTAAATATGAAAACTGGGTTTGCGAAACTAATACATGGCTACGCCTTTCGCCAAACCATGAATAACTAACGTTTACTCTATCCTAGTTTGTATGTGTTCGTTGTTGTTAGCTCTTTCATAAAAACTGAAATGTGTTTGCTTATTCAGTATTCTCGCTAACGCTCATGCAAGTTACTCCAAGATACTAAAAATTCTGAGTAGACGTCCGGTTACGAATGATCACGCGCACGCAGGGAACGTCGTATGGCTAGCAAAATGATTCGAATATATCTATAGTACACATTTATGATTTGCAGGATCGTCAAATTCCGGAGGCGGTTATGGATCGTCCGGAGGATTCAAACACGTAGATTTGGGCGGGGATGTTGACAGCCATGTAATTGGGCCACCTACGCTGATCGGACGCAATAGGGCAGGTGGATATGGCGGAGGTGGAAGAGGAACCGGATATGGAGGAGTGGTACCCCAGCCAGGTAAGATTATGATTAGACAGGATTCTTGCTTTTAGCGGCATTTAGGTATTCATAAAAGGCACAGCATGTTAAACGTTTGTCTGCTTATAACCAGCATTATACTATTCAGTGGTACTTACGCTACATAACAACAAGAAAGTTTATTAACAGATTGCATACTGGTACATTACGTTAAGACCATTGATTTAGGCTTGATTTTTATATGTCTATAAATCTTGTAAAGACGGTAGCTACTTGCTAGGACTTTGAGGCTGCATTACCGAGCGATATATTCTATCCAGTCTTTCAGAATGTGCTCAAAACTGGGAAGTACATAATGCAAGTAGGCAGCAAACTATAAAAGATAAATTTTGAACATCGTTAATAAAATTGATCCACAATCTCCTTTAAACACCAACCGCTAAAATAATGTAAAACATGTAAATAGAACATAGAATGAACTACATTGTCGGACAACTCCCGCTAATGGAATCACTGCAGCTTTTGAACCGTCTAATAACAGAAATAATAGTGCTTTTCAAACAACGCTAAATGAAAGGAACCACCATTTCGTTTCGTCGACGTTCCAATGGAGGAACCCACAATGTCTTTTAAAATGATTTTTATCTCACAAATGCAAAGGGCGTTCTGTTATGTTAGCTCGATCTTCAGTAAACAATGATGTCATGTAAAAAGCTAAAATAATGAAAATTTACGTGAGCAATTTGGATAGCTAGCATATAATGAAGGATATTTATGTAGTATCACAGCAAACAAACTCATTGAGGGTACAACTTTTAGTAAGTTTTGCTCTAACACAACAAAATACACTCAACGCTAACTCATCTTTCAATATTGGCTATTAAGCCATCGGCGCCGCATAAGCCGATGGGAATGCAGTAAAGTCGGTTCCGAAAGTTCTATGTCGGTTAGTGTCTTCTTAAAATTTCGACGTGAAATCTCTAAACTGGCCGCAATTCACAAATATACTGAAATTTTCTGTCTGACGAAACGCAAATATGTCAATATTCATTGTCTGAAGTTCGCAAAAGCTATTTATTTGGCCAGATTTGTTCAATTTTTTTTTGCGATTTTCTTAGGACATAGTGAGCTAAAGTTAACATTCAAGTGCAATGTCAGTCGGTTTTAAGGAAAACCTCACAAAACACGGTTTTGATCAAAATCGTCATCATCTGATGTGAAAATTCTATGAAGCTGGTGCAGTAGGGCTAAAAGGTTTGTTCGAAAAATAACAACGCTATGGAAAAGTCATCGTACATCGACATAACGTCATAAATAAGCTACACAGTTAGAGGAAAGTATATAAATACATATTTATGCGTACCCATCTACGCGCATATATATTTTCAAACTTAATGTTTTGCCTAATTTTCAAACATACAAAATACAGTTGTGTGAAAACAGCAGTTTAACAAATAGAGTTCTGTGAGCTACGAATACCTGCAGGTACACACTAGCCACGGGTATCCACTACCCGCGGACTCCACTTTTGAACCTTTACCCCGGGCTCTCGAGTATTCGCAGCAGGTACCTGTACCCGTGCACAGCTCTGCTATACAAGGGGAGAATTTGAACGCTGGTAAATGCTGTGATTAGGATTGCATTGAAGACAACAAAGTTTTTAGTAAGTTATATACAATGCGTTTTATATTGTAAGGCGTCATACCGCTTTTTTTAAATTAATTCGCACTTTCTCAGCAGTTTATGAGATTGCAATAGTGTCCAACATGAGAAAGTAAAAAACTAATGGTACCTAGGCCGCTGTATAAAATAGCTTTAAAATTATTTACTGTTTTCTGTAATGACTGACACTGCCATACAGGTAGTGGTAGACAAAACCCTACATGGTGGGTTCATTGTAACGTAACATTTGCGTTTTACTAAAAATAAATACTACCTTGTATAAACGTTAAAGTATCAGATCTTTTGAATACTATGGAACGCTGAGTGTATTCACAACATTAAACTTAAAAATGTAACATCATTTTGTACAAATGTTAAAATGTAACCTAGTGTCGAAAGTGATTCTATACGCATTGGGTTCATAATAATTATTAACACCTTTAAAACATCAAAAATACTTGTCATTGCGACATTAATTTTTATAACTAATGAGTAAACAAAAAGATGATCCAAGCTACATCTGTTATGTGTTTACCAAACATTGGGCACTAGTCTCTTGGCCACTGTTGACAAACTTGCTTCTCTGACATTCACTGAAACATTTACGCATGTTTACACCGCCATACAGCAGTCTGTTGTTGTGTTTAGGAATTCAGTTCATACCTCCATGGTCCAGATCCCATGGTATCACCACTTCTTCCATTTTTTTCTATGTACACGAAATATATATCTAGTAATTACAGTCAAATCTAACTGAAAGGGACAGGGATTATTTGTTTGGTTAAGGTTACTGTATAACCAGTTGCTTAGAAATTACAAATCACATGGTTCTATAGGAAATGCATGTACGTTGCTTTATGCGCAACACTTTAGTTTACGTATTTTTGCAAATTTTTTTATAATTTGGTAACCCAGCTAACCTAGCAGAACATATAATTAAGGGCGCTGCATAAGTATATGTAGTACCCAGAAAATTTATGGGAAATGTTTTACTCCCACCTCAGGTTCAATGTGGATAATCCATTACACAGATAGTACTATGTTGTTTCAAGCGTATTGGGAGGAATTAACTATGCTAAAGTGGACACAAGTGCGGATAATCTAAAAATGTTCCGCTAGATTGCCATATTTTGTACTTATCCCAAAAAGAAATTTCTTTGATACCCTGCCTTGCAACGCGAATTAAGGTATTGATAAAATTATTCCCAGGTGGAAACTACCAAAGGGCATTGATTGTGGCTGACGAGCCAAACGAGCAATTCGTTGGGGACTACCAGGAATACGACACTGACGAAGGCAGGACTGGAAGCTTGCGGTTACTAGACTCCTCGAACGAAGCGCCTACAATTGACGAAGTATTCAATGCGCTTGAAGTGCCAGGTAAATATATACCAATGAGAGTTTAAACACACACGCTGACACGAACAGTTTAAAGGTTTAAAAGAATCCCCAAATTGCTTTAGTTATACATACTTTGTGAGTACTTTGCGTGGAACTATGTGTGTACGTACGTCGTCGTCTGCTGAGGTAGTATATATTGCAGTAAAACGTTTAAACTAGGTTTTAATTAATACAATAGAATATTATTGTTTTACCTATTGACATTACGAAGCGCTCTCTTAAAGCACTCCGAAATAAGTCATGATCTGCAATATTACGTATAAATCAACTATTGATATATTTTAATACACTTGATTGTGATCAAATATTGTCAAATTGCAAATGCATAGAGTTTACTATTCATCATAGAGGATAGCACACATTTTTGGTCTTGTAGATTTTACTGTAAAATCTGGTTTCATCCCCTCAGGTTACACACACATATGTATGTGTTTTTTTTGTTAAATCTTATCTGTTACTTTTTTGTTTCAGATATTCCACCATTTTGCGTTGATCCAGTTTCGATTGGAGAAACGTGTAATAGCGCAGAACAAAATGTTTTGTCAACTGCGGGATTGTATTATTTTTACGATTTTGACAAAGATCGCTGCCGTGCGTTTTTCTTTCGTGGATGCGGTGGCAACGGCAATCGCTTTAATAGTGTCGAAGATTGTTTGAATACATGTACTGCGGTGAGTGAAACCAGTCAGGTTTATACTAAACGACTAACGCTAAACACAAATATATGCCGTATGCTTTAGTATAATTTTATATCTAAATCGATTGGAGAAACGTGTTATAGCTCAGAACAGAATGTTTTTTCAACTGCCGGATTGTATTATTTGTACGATTTTGACAAAGATCGCTGTCGTGCGTTTTTCTTTCGTGGTTGCGGTGGCGGCGGCAATCGCTGTTATAGTGTCGAAGATTGTTTGAATACACGTACAGCGGTGAGTGAAACTAGTCAGGTTTATACTTAATGACCAACGCTAAACACAAATATATGACGCATGCTTTAGCATTTTATATCTAAATCGATTGGAAAAACCTGTAGTAGCGAAGAACAGAATGTTTTGTCAACTGCCAGATTATATCATTTTTACGATTTTGACAAAGATCGCTGCCGTGCGTTTTTCTTTCGTGGATGCGGTGGCAACGGCAATCGGTCTAATAGTGTCGAAGATTGTTTGAATACATGTACTGCCGTGAGTGAAACCATTCAGGTTTATACTTAACGACCAACACTAAACACAAATATATGACGTATGCTTTAGCATTTTATATCTAAATCGATTGGAGAAACCTATAATAGCGAAGAACAGAATGTTTTGTCAACTGCCGGATTGTATTATTTGTACGATTTTGACAAAGATCGCTGCCGTGCGTTTTTCTTTCGTGGATGCGGTGGCAACGGCAATCGGCCTAATAGTGTCGAAGATTGTTTGAATAGATGTACTGCCATGAGTGAAAC
>JASANE010013331.1:0-68135 GCA_030248225.1 Trileptium ribeirensis | reverse complement strand
TTTCGTAATACCAGTTTTGTCATCGTGTCGTCATGCTTATATTATCATTCTGTTATTTTTCTTTGGGGTCAGCTAAATATTTCGCCGTATCGTTATATATTTCGTAATACCAGTTTTGTCATCGTGTCGTCATGCTTATATTATCATTCTGTTATTTTTCTTTGGGTCAGCTAAATATTTCGCCGTATCGTTATATATTTCGTAATACCAGTTTTGTCATCGTGTCGTCATGCTTATATTATCATTCTGTTATTTTTCTTTGGGGTCAGCTAAATATTTCGCCGTATCGTTATATATTTCGTAATACCAGTTTTGTCATCGTGTCGTCATGCTTATATTATCATTCTGTTATTTTTCTTTGGGGTCAGCTAAATATTTCGCCGGGAGAAAGAGAGGGGGTATCGTTATATTTTTCGTAATACCAGTTTTGTCATCGTGTCGTCATGCTTATATTATGCATTCTGTTATTTTTCTTTGGGGTCAGCTAAATATTTCGCCGTATCGTTATATATTTCGTAATACCAGTTTTGTCATCGTGTCGTCATGCTTATATTATCATTCTGTTATTTTTCTTTGGGGTCAGCTAAATATTTCGCCGTATCGTTATATATTTCGTAATACCAGTTTTGTCATCGTGTCGTCATGCTTATATTATCATTCTGTGGGGGAAGCTATATAATTATTTTTCTTTGGGGTCAGCTAAATATTTCGCCGTATCGTTATATATTTCGTAATACCAGTTTTGTCATCGTGTCGTCATGCTTATATTATCATTCTGTTATTTTTCTTTGGGTCAGCTAAATATTTGGTAAAAGAAAGTTTGATGTGTAGTATATTGGGGGGAAATCGCCGTATCGTTATATATTTCGTAATACCAGTAGTGGCGTGGGGGCGCCTCGCTTATACCGTCATTTTGTTATTTTTCTTTGGGTCAGCTAAATATTTCGCCGTATGGGCGCAGCAATATCGTCTGTTATTTTCTTGGGTCAGCTAAAACATTCCGGCGCGTTATATATTTCGTAATACCAGTTTTGCGGCGTCTGCTTTTTTCGTTCTGTTTTTTTTCTTTGGGGTCGCTAAATATTCGCCGATCGTAAAGAACATTTTGTCATCGTGTCGTCATGCTTATATTATCATTCTGTTATTTTTCTTTGGGCCCCGCCCGCGCGCCGTTTCTGGGTCAGCTAAATATTTCGCCGTATCGTTATATGATTTTCGTAATACCAGTTTTGTCATCGTGTTATCAGAGGGAAAGAGGACACGCGATCGAGACAGAGGAGGGAAGGTTTGGGAAAACGACAAAGATGAATTGTATTTCTGGGGGCTAATATTCGGAATCGCGATATTTTTCGTAATATGTTTTGTCAGGTGCTCGCTTGCTTATATTATCATTCTGTTATTTTTCTTTGGGGTCAGCTAAATATTTCGCCGTATCGTTATATATTTCGTAATACCAGTTTTGTCATCGTGTCGTCGAGGGGAAAGGAGAAAGAAAATGCTTATATTATCATTCTGTTATTTTTCTTTGGGTCAGCTAAATATTTCGCCGTATCGTTATATATTTCGTAATACCAGTTTTGTCATCGTGTCGTCATGTCTCAACTTTTTTATATATTTCTTTATTTTTTTGGGTACTAATATTTTGTATGTTAATATTTGTTAGTTTTGTATGGTTATTTACTTATATTATCATTCTGTTATTTTTCTTTGGGGTCAGCTAAATATTTCGCCGTATCGTTATATATTTCGTAATACCAGTTTATTTTATTTACTTTTATTTTATTAAGTTTATTATAGGTCTTTTTGACAAAAAACATAGTCTTTTCTAGACAAAACATTTACGATTGAATCTAAACTTTTCAACAACATGTCGGCGACACACTTTTGTTATTATATGTGAGCTTTTATTTTAAGTGAGGTTAAAATTGCCTAATTTTCGGGTTAACGATATTTGTTTACCGCCGCTTTCCTCGTGCTTGTGTTGACAATTGCAAGTTAAAGCTCATAAAAATCAACATCGATTTATCAGGATTATTTAAAAATACTGAGTTTTGAGTTATACTCGGATCCACACGTTTGTTTTTCATTTACGCTTTATCACTTCAATCTATTTAGCTTTGACTGTTAAATTCAACTCCGCTTTAAGTAACGTTTTATTTATTATCTTGTTTCGATATTATTTGTATTCTGTCAGTTTATTGTTTTGTTGTGAAGATGGTATTTTGTAAGAGGAAATTACGGCAGTGTAATGGTGGAATCGAAGTTCAGTCGAGGTTTGAAGTTAACAGTTTAGCACGGTTCGATGGTACTGCTACTATGTTTGTTATTTTGTAGTAAGAGTATGTTTCGTATTGTGATTAGTTATAAAATTGTTCTGTATATTTGGGCTGATTAGGACCGTGGGCTCACAATCCTAGCGGTCCAGGTGGTGTTTCGAACCTCAACTGTTCCCGGGCCTGTCGGTCTAACACGGGCCGTCGGCTCGTTACCGCGCTCCTCTATTTTAACAATTGTGGTCAACAGTTTTTACTCACAGGGAGAAGCTGATACCGCGAAACTAAGTTTCTTTGGATATACTGGGCGTCTAGTCACGATTTGTAATGGAAAAGTAGCCTTGGTCACACGAGGATGAGTAGTTTCTTTTATTTGAATGAAAACAATCCAGATCACTATTATTGCGTACACGGTTTTCCAATTATCTATGCATCAATGCCCGCTAAATCCTTCCGATGTCGTATTTGGAAGTGGCTCATGTCGGCTGTGCCTAGCAGATAAGCAGCATTTTGTTAAGAACACAGTGAAATTCTTGATGTCTGTAACGGTTTACCTGGACGAGCGAAATTCCCAAATAAACATGCTGCAAGATGATCTCCGATAATTGACTGCGCGAACGACGTGTGCACAATACGGTGTGTATTTGCTAACTACAAATAAATGGCCGTGTTATTGTTCTTCATTTTGGAGCGGAGGGCAGATGTCTTTGAAGTTATAACGTCCTGAATTTGTCATGTAACTTGTGTGGTCCCGAAAGCTTACCCCAAGGGCATCTGCATAAGACTGAACATTCATTTTATGCAACATATACATAATTTCCTCCGTCCGAATCCAAAAAATGTGAAATCATTGATTGATATATGAACACCGAAAGTTGAAACTGTTTATATACATGTTTAGCAGCTTTCCGAGCAATGCAGTGCACAAACGGACCAAATATAAGCCGCGCAGCTTGTAGTTAATCAGCTTGTTGCTTCAGCCTAGTCCAACATACCACAAAAATATATTTCACTTGCTAAGAGCCACAAGCCCACACATGATATTGATAAGCTGCTGTTGTAGAGTGTACCTGTAGCACATACTATAGCTTAAATGCACGATTGATATTTGGCGAAAACTGCTCATGTTGGGTTCCGTCTTGACATGATTCAAAATAAGCCAATTTTAGAGTACTTCGCTAGTTCGGGCAGGTGCTACTCCCGAAGGGTTACCGCAAAATGTATATATCAGGCCTAGTTGAAAAACAATATTCTTTTTCTTGCGTATAAGCGGTAGGCTATCATAGTGGTAAAGTGGGTTCATGAAACAATAGCGGGATGATCTGGCTGACATGTCAGTACTTACTACACGATAGGATTTGCACTCCTTTATCGTAGTCATGTTGATCGTAGGGCTAACAACGAGGAACCAGTTCGGCCTTCATAGGTCGAACAGTAATCCACGGTCTGGGGGACCTCTGAGTACCAGCATACACTTATACACGCTAGGTGGCCCTACCGTGAATACGGGTTCGGGGTTGGCGATTCGTACAATATCTGGTACCCTAAATAAGCAGGAACTGATGCTCGTAACTTGGGGTGAGGCAATAATCTTCCCGCCGCCTCCGGTATACATACATTCCTGATCTAATATATGCAAAAAGAATTTTTTATAGTTATGAAAGCTTCTAGGACAATTTCGTTACTTTTAAAAGCGGTGAGAATCAGCACAGCAACAAAAGTGTAATATATGCTTATCCTGGTATTCAAGAGTTCATTAAACCAATTTTGTACAAGAGTAATTTTCTCGGTCAAACTCATGTACTCTAAGTTGTCAAATGATGTGGTAGTTTTTCGGTCAACTCCTAAGGATCGCAGGGAGTACTCTAAGATTTCTTGAGATAATATGCTAACCCTCATAGCTTCTTTTAGAGTACCAGCTATCACGTTTCATGTTGTCAATACCTAATGAAATGAGAGCAAAAGTAGGAGATAGATTTGAGTACTACACTTTCGCCATTATGATTGGATGTTAGAGACGTCATAGCTTATAAAGTCCGAAGAAACCAAGAAACCCCTGCGAGTCCTTGTAATATCTCACTTCGATGAACACGATGTGACCGGGGCTTGTGGTATAGTGGTAGTGCGCTAGTCTTGCAAACTAGAGGCCCGTATTCGAGTCCAGGCTGGTCCAACGTATGATCGCTCGTGGGTCCTTTCAGGTAGGCCGAGAAACTGCCATATTATCGAATAAGGTAAAGTACAGAACTATGACTGAATGTCATACCCTTCTACAAAATGGTACTAATTCACTCTTGACATGCGGTAATTATATAATTACTTTAAAACAAAGAATTGTAGTTTTCGAATTTGTGGAACTAAATCCAATCTATATTGACTTCTATACATATTTTACTAATATTTAATGTATTATATGTGTATATTATATAATATTTATTACTTAATATATAAAATATATACAATTATATATTATATCAATTAATATATATGTAACATAAATTTTATCCCAAAAATGTTTAATTATTAAATATCACGAAAGCGCAAACACTCTCAGTAAGTAGGTAACTGTACAGATTCTTCCAAGTTGAACATCACGATTAAGAGCCAAACAGTGAAGGAAACGTTGAATACAAGCTGATCGCGTTGTCTAAATGAAAAGCAGCACAAATTATTAGTTTTAAACTATAAATACTATATTATATTAAATATATCATTAAAATAGGCAATTTGTAATTACATGCGAAATGGCCTTAGACGCAAAGTACTCAGTCTAAATTTAACTTTTAACAATTTCTAAGAGCTTAGCTTTATTGTGGCATTTGTAAATAACAGGCAAGATTGATCATTAACCATATTAGTTTTACATTGGCGCTTTGTTCTGTTATTAATATTACTTAAGACTTAGGCGACTAATTAGACGTAAATTGTGGCATTTGTAAATAACAGGCAAGATTGATCATTAAGCATATTAGTTTTACATTGGCGCTTTGTTCTGTTATTAATATTACTTAAGACTTAGGCGACTAATTAGACGTAAATTAAGATGGTTGAGATTTACTGTTAAAAAAGGTAGGTGACAGAAAATAGATAACGGTACAATAGTATATCACAAGCCTTTGCTTCAAATAAATGCATCAGTTCGCTTCACTACAACGAAAATGTTAATTTCTAACATCATAATTCACTAAAAATTCGATCTTATTTTTTTAATTGACAAAAATTAATGGTGATAGATTTAAATGTTTAAACGTAACTTCTTAACATATCCCCTGAATCTATGAAACACTCAGTGACAAAGTTGCTGTAAACCATACATGCTCGAGGTCGGAAGTTTAAGGGGCTAGCCGGCCTCTCAGAGGGGAGGCCCTTGGGCTCCCAGGGTGTTAATCCTTTGGGGGGTGCTGTGTTATTGCCGCCTATCTGTTATGTATACGCTGCTGGAGAAGGGGTGGACGACCTGTCATGGTGGTAGCCGAGCCCTCGGGCCGGAAAGAAAGGGACCCCGAGCCCCAGGGGCTAACTCCCCACCATTTCTATGAGCATATATGCCCTAAACACAGCTCGTTAATTTCGGTTTGGATGCTTAAAGTGCTTTGTACAATTAATTAACTTGTCTTTTACACATAACTCCTTTTATAGACAAGTAATTTGATGAAAGTATATATTTGTATTTTCTGTCGTCGTGTACCAGCGCATGGGCATCGGTTGGGCATAGATGCTTAGTTGTTTTCCTTTCCAGACAAATCAAGCTAATGAGTGCACAGATATTCATAACTCAAAAGAATTCAACTCAGTTTATCAACACTAATATTGTAAGAACAGCTGAATAACTTTTCTGGATCAGAGTCCATGCGTGCCCGCACCGTAAAATTCAAAAATTTGAATTTCTACATGAAATAATGAATGTGAAGTCACACTCTTGCAGTCAAACACAGTCAACACACTTGCAGACAAACCAAGCTAATGAGTGCACAGATATCCATAACTCGAAAGAATTCAACTCAGTTTATCAACACTAATATTGTAAGAACAGCTGAATAACTTTTCTGGATCAGAGTCCATGCGTGTCCACACCGTAAAATTCAAAAATTTGAATTTCTACATGAAATAATGAACGTGAAGTCACATGGAACGTAAAACGTAGCAAATTCTACGTTGGCATTGTTGGGTTGGCAGGGACAGTCGATTTAACACTGCGCCGTCTGCTCCGACTGTACGGTTACGGTTGGCCTGGTTGCGCATGTCGCTCTCCGTTGCTATTACCGGCTACTCAGATATTGTTTACATCCCAGAGTCCATCTTCCGCATAAGTCTGTCTAGTTTAGCAGGCAGGATACAGCAGTAAGCCAGTTAAACTACCACATCCTTCTCGAGCTGAATATGCTCCAGAGCACTGATTGTTTCAATAAACAAAATCGCTAGGACCAGCGTTTGAAATAATTTATGTTTTATGGACGTGCCCGGTGTGTACCATGAGGACTATTATGTATTTTTGAAGCTAACACTATTGTTCGTGACATCAGAAACTGGAAATGTAAACACAGATAGAATATGAACTCAAAATCTAAGCCTATATGCTCCTAATCTTACCGCTCACATAATCAGGTGGCGCTTTCTGCCTTCACAAAGTAAAGATGAAAACATTAATAATACTGTGAAGCAGCAGAGATCCTACATTGCGGCATCAATATGGTTCAAATATTGATTATGTAACGTCTCGACAACTCAACCATTTCTTGTCTCGACAACTCAATCATTTCTTGTCTCGACAACTCAACCATTTCTTGTCTCGACAACTCAACCATTTCTTGTCTCGACAACTCAACCATTTTTTGTCTCGACAACTCAACCATTCTTTCTTGCTTTCGAAAACCTTTGACTAGACTTACCAACATGAACGCCGCTTGTTTTGCCAAAACTCACAGATACACCAGTAAGTGTGGACAGAAAATCACATTTTCCGTTAGGCCATTGTGTTGCATCTTCCGACTGTGGATCCCATGTATAGCCAACACATCCGTTGACTAAGCTGCACAGCGAGCAACATTCCGCAGCTGAGGCTACGTTGACGGCGTTGAAGTAGACAGCTGTGCCATCGAGTGATAAGTCCTCGTTTGTTGAGCATTGATTGTCTTTAATCAAATTTTCCGTAAATAACGTTTAATTGTGCAACAAAATTTTGTCAATCCATGTCGGGTTCAAAACTGTCACTGATCAAACTTTTTTATTCGAACACAATAGAATGTGGTTGTGACCCCTGCTTTGTGTGTACGCTGGTTAACTGATTTCCTGTTCAAATTCTTACAAAACCAACAAAAACTTGAACTTTCTAAGTGCCTTAAAACTGAAAATATAAAATTTTGCACACGAAAAATACTGTTTTATACAAATTTTATTGCCACATCTGTAACGTTTGACATTACTTTTTTATCATTATTGCGAAAGACGTTATATTTGTAGAAACTGTGGGCCCATCGCACTGTTAACTCCTTCGAATTCAACGATATTTGTCTCTACGACGCCAATCTCAAATCTTAACAATACTTTAGATTTGCAGTAAATTATTTCGCTTGGCATTAATCTTGCGCGTAATAAGTGTTTCGAAAATACAAATTTTTGGGCCTGTTTTTGCAAAAATATTTTATATATGGCAAACTGTGATGCTTTGCTTGTATAAAACCTGGAAACAGATCAAGAAATTTTATATGTGAGCTGAGACAATCTTGATCTGCGACCGGCTGACCCATGATCCGCTACTTGCAATTATAATAAACCTTCTTGCTTGACACCAACCTATTTTATACTTAAGCATTGATATACGAAATGGTTTTGTGATTGGTAAGAACTTCTCTGGAAGGTGTTCGCCTTGTTTAACGAATTATTTGTGAAAAATCGGTTGAATAAACGCATTATGTGTTAGTAAATACAAGAGGTGAGACGTAAAGCCCGAAGACAGGGCCGGTCCTCAATCTTGGGCGCAACGGACTGGGCTGGGCCGACTTTGTTTGGAAAAAGCTCGGCCCGGCCCAGCCCGTTTAGGTACGTTTACCCATTGCGAGAAATAGCTATTTTTTCGTTTATTTTCAGTTGTACTGTACATACTCAAAAAGATAAGTTATTAACGTTTGATAAGTTGCTGTTATAGTAACGAAATGGCCTGGCGTAGTAATTTTACCAAACGGGCCGGGTCGGGCCAACCTCCTTCATCAAACAGGCCGGGCCCAGCTTTGATTTTGGAGAGATCGGGCCGGGACAGGCCGGGCCTAGCCGCCTAGGCAAACGTGCCGTGGCCGGGCCGGGCCTTGAAATACAGGTCCGTTCTCATCTCTAGTAAATACGTTAGTAAAACAGCTAAGAGGGTGTCCGTATCGAGCATTAGGCTAATACGTCGAATAGTTGATCAGGTTTTGATTAACGCGTTTATGCCGCAATACTTTGAATACCGCTAAACGATATTTTAGAATATTTGATCATAAGCCAGGTGTGAACCTTTATCATTTTTGTGAGGAAAAATAGGATATTATTGACATGGCACTTACCAGAATTTAATAAAGCCTGGATTTATTATCTATTTAGTTTTATTTATTTTTTTAAGTTTTATTTATTATCTATTTTAAGTTTTATTTATTGTTTATTTAAAAGCATATCTATCGTTAAGCTAGGTAGAATTTCAAACTATTTTATAAAATATTTAAATTATATGATGTCAACAATTTTTTCAGTACCATAACTAATTATAAAATGAAATATATTCTCCAAAATTAACTGCCGCTACGTTCACAGCCTGCTGGCAACCCGCTTGAAAGTAATTTACTCTAAAATATATCTTTACTATTAATTTTCAGACTTTTAGATCCTCCAGTGTGCCCTATAGTTGCTATGTGTGAGTCATTTCTTGCACGGAGTACTATATCGTTGGTCTATCTACAATAGCACATAAAACTCATGAAGCAATACGATTTTTTAGTAATAAATATCACTAGTAAAAGCTGACATGAATACTTTGTCACTCTGTTTGCTAGGCGATATGACATATATCGCCCTAGGGCGAGTTACTTGTCATCGTTCTGAAACAGTGCTATAAGAGAAATATATCACATTTGACATATTTCCGAGGTAATAATATTGCACGAGGCCGGAGGCCGAGTGCTATGTTATTACCGAGGAGTTGGCGAATGTGATATTTTTCTCCTATAGCACTATTTCACAATGACAAGTAACTCGCCCTAGGGCGATATATGTCATATCGCCTAGCAAACAGAGTGACAATATACTTGTCATCTGCTTTCGATTGTACAGGGAGTGATATGAATTATATCATGCAGGCGACACCCTTTGAAGTGGGTGACAAGTCATTTTGTCTAATTTGCGCCTTGCGGAACAACAATTAGCTAGCTGATTTGTTAGTCTGCTTACTGAAAGACTCACATCAATTAAAGAGGGGGACTGGAGGGATTTCAGTAGGGTTTGAATTTAGTGTTATATGAATGAATGTTTCAGTTGTTCAATGCGGTAGCAGGGAGATCAATCTATAGCTTCCGTGCCCCCTGCAGCTACTGGCCTGTTTACTTACCTAAAGTTCCCGCAACTTTTCCACTTCCCGCAGTTTCAGATTGATACATCGCAAACTCGCTGTAGAATTGGCATATCCCAAGAGTTGTGGATGTGTTGTACGGTGCAAAATCGTATGCCACACAGCTGTTGACAAGGCCGCATAATTCGCAACACTTCGAAGCAATCACATCAACTGCATTGAAATATTTCATTGTACCAATGGTACTATGCTCAGTTGACAATGACGACAAAGAACATGTGGCTGAAAGGCATAAGACAATTAATAAGGAAACTGTCGCACCGCTTAAAAACTATGACTATTTATATGATAGTTTTGATCAAATTTTGTTACCCGTGAGTCTAGTTTATGCGCATACGCCTAGGTTATTCTACTGCCCGCAATTCGCGAATTAAAACCGATGTCTGAGCACAAGTCAACATTTTTTCCTTATTTATTGTTACGATTGAGGACTGTTCACCGTCATAATTTTAAGGATGAGGACAATTTTACCGTCGTGTTTTTATTGGATGCTTTTATACCTACATAGACCGCGAACACAGCTGTCATTCAGCATGTCATTTGATGAACGCGGATAAAAGTATGAAATGAAACCATGTGCGCATACGAAAATTGACTGCGTTCGTACATCGCACATATCAGATAAGCTGTTTGCGTTTTGTCAACTGCGAATAGCGGAGGCAGAAAAATGGACATGGATTTTTGCAAGATTCAGCCTTAATATTGACAAAATCCACTGTATGCAATTGAAACAGACTCTCGCATTAAGGTCGGTTCTTGTGGCAATCGGGAGGCTCGTTTTGAGTTTAAAACTATATACTGTGTACGCAAAATTATAAGTTTTTCAGATTATGCTCAGTACTGTTTGAACATTCAACCTAGATAACGACCGATATATCACTGATTTTGATGGATCTAGCTTTAGTCGAAAGCTACATAGTGATTGCGCTGATGCGGGTAAATTTAGCATTCGATAACTGCATAGTAATTGCGTTAACGTAGTTAATATTGCACTCGATAGCTGCGTAGTAAAATTCGTAAACGCTCTTATGGCATTGCGTAGCTGCATTGGATAGCTGCATAGTTATATATTGTGCAAAAATATTCGCTAAGGTTTCAGGGTCAAACAACTTAGTATACTTCGGATGTAACTTTACACAATTACAGTTGTTAAACATACTAGCGTCTCATTTTGTAATGTTGTCAAAAAGTGCAAGGTTTGGATTTTTAATGTTTCTAAGATGAAATATGTAAATCTCTAAGAAATTATACACATTTATAATTTTATTCTGTAATTACTGTTATAGACGTCACGGCTTAAATCTGTTTTTTAAATGAATACGTAGCATTATTCTGCTACTTTTTGTACGCAACTGAAAGAATTTGTTTCTACGCAAAATAAATATCGAGGTAAGAAGCGATCATGAAATGGTGGCTAAGTAAGCTCTCAATATAAACCGCAATTTGAAATATATACTTATATTTACTGCACTGTGAGCACATTTTCCTAGTTTAACTTGTTATATTGCAATGCGCAAAGCTATTTTTGGAAAATACGCCTTTCGGCGCTGCATTTAAGTCTAAGAATTTGCATTTACATAAGATGTATCGACGGGTCGATTTAGATGGAACTATAGCGACAGAATTGCGTAGTTGTAGTTGATTCTGCTATAATTTTTATACTGACGCGTTGTACTTACATAAAAAGATACATGTTTCCGACTAATCCTTACAGGCTATGTCTGTGTAGCTTCACACCCGCCAATTTGCTAGTATCTCCATCTTGACATTACGGTATAATGTTAACCCAAGCTGCCGAAAAAAGTCTTCATTTGAAGCGTGGACAAACATTGTACAACAGGACTTTTCATCGTTCATTGCTAGAACATATAAACCTTTTGAGCGAATTCGAAATTACACATTTGACCGAACTTGACAAAGCAACCTCAAACGTTTCCCAAATAGTAAGTCAGTAATTTTTCTTATTCCACGTTTGATTTATTTTTCAACTAATTAGAGGAGAATCTACGACTTATCTATAAGATCCGTCTTACATACAAATGTAGGATTTTTGGTTGAGGGACAAATGCTTTGATGGTTGGATTTCCGATTATCTATACTTATTTCTTAATAATTGTTTTCTAGGGTAGGCTAAATCCGATTTATGAAATACAGTTCACGTTTAATACAGCAAGTCACGTTTAATACAGCAAAGTAAGGCCACAGCTCTAAACTCACCTCAAAGTTGAAGTTCAAAGTTCTAATTTAAAATTTTAACCTGTGAACGCAGGTTAAAGATTGGCACTCACACTGCTCTATCGCAACGTCATTTTTAAATAAAATAAGGAACTTCCTTAGGTAGCGAAGTTGTTACCTGTTGATGCAGTCGTCGTGACAGCTGTGGTTGCTCCTGCTTCAGTGGTCGCTGTCGCTACTGTAGCAGTTGAGGATGTTGTAGTTGTGTCAAACTCTGAAATCGACGTCCAAAAGTGTAATAAGCCCAGAGGACTAAAAATAATTGTACAAACACTGGGATCATGCTTCAGCGCATCGCACATGTTGCAGGTGGTTCTCTCTCAGGTAAACTCCCGTAGTCAATAGTGGATTCGGGATTTTACGGTGGGGAATACTCGGGCGATGCAACCACTCGAGGAGCTGCAGTCTTCCACCCGCCGTCCCCGGCAATAGGGGCCGCATCCTTATTACTAGAGGCGCCACACCCCTATAGGCATCGCCAAATGCCCACCCTAGGCATCGTACCCTCCGAGACGTCGGATTCTTCCCACTCTGAGGCGCCGCTCCGAAACCTTTTTGCACTTTTACAACAATTTAGGGCATAGCGAGTGACCGTTATGAAACAACCTACTGGATATAGATTTTGGTTACTCTCTTATCCATCCCTGGCCGATACCAACTACCCACTCGGCCGACGGATCTTGGACATTTACGCATGTTCCGGTGGGCAGGAACCGACGCATGGATCACCTCCTGGATCCTCCCTTGCCCGTAGTCATTTTACCCTTTCCAAAATCTAAATTTTTTCGTCTTACTGAAAGAATGTTATCGCGATGATACGGTTGTTTGACCGTCGCACTGAGTAAATTTATAGCCTTTGCAAAAAATAATATTGCCTTTGTATGTGGTGTAAAAATTCTTTTTTATGCTAAACGAAAGCAACACCATTTGACAACCAGGCGTAATACCTATTATTTTATTGAAAATTTTTTAATGTGCGTTCAGCAATTAATTCTGCATTCTTTATCTTTCACGGAAGCACCATTAATATTTCTCTCGTATTTTTTCACATCAGTTTTCAAATACAGTGCCGACAACTGTATTCGCTTCCTGCATTTCGTTTCAGAGCATATTTTTCACACCGTGTATTAAAATTAAAAGGACAGAAACATACGCTGATTTCTTTGGGAATTATGTTTCGATCACAAAAATAGAAAAAATGTTTTGTGGCACCTAAAATTTGGAAATAGCTAAGCACATGTAGTCCATTTTGGATTTACATTTCCGTAAGTATGCGAAATACGATATGCGCTATTAACGAAGGCACCTAAACAACGCTATAATTCAGGGGTCAGAATCAGATGAGTTTCGCGTGCTTTATGGTACTGACATGATAATAATAAAAGCAGTAGATTTATTTCATATTTCGGCAGTACATTTTATCTTAATACATAGTATATTTTTATTTCAGTGCAATAAGATTATGCAGTGCAAAACAGTGGAAAACCAAGAGAAATAATGGTGTCGCGACACCAAATTTTTTCCAAATTTATCTAAATGGTATTATCACCACATATATAGTATTGGACTACTTTGACCATAATTCATAACAAATGTACCTATAAATGGCATATGGACACAAAGCAGTTTGTCCTTGAGACTCTACTTTTCAGGAGTTAGATCAACAAACCCATTTTCGGAACAAAAATAGGCCAAATTTTGCTAGTATTAAACGTAACTTGGTAAATGGAGACATCGATACCGTAATTCTACGAAGCAACTATTATATACAGAAGCGCCTCGGTCGGCGAATTATCAACTACAGCAAAAATAAGGTTACATTGATAATATTTGAAAAAAATTGCAAGAAAACCAAAGACAAATTGTGACACCTTTCCCTTTAGCAGTTGAACAACACCAGCCATATATTTATTAATAGACACATGATATGATTGATAAAAAATGTATTCGTTTGGATCATGGCCGTCCAACCATTGTCAGGGATATAGTAAAAATAAGTAAAAGGCACGACTAGATAACTATATGGTTGCTACAAAACGCTATTATGGCTTCTTATTTTTTTGACATATTTTTGAGAATTTAAGTTCAATACGCAAGGGCAAGGGCAATAAGCTCAAGGGCAGTTAGGAATAAATTATAGTACTCTGTTATATATTAAACTATATATGATATGTATTAAGCTTTTATATATTACATTTATATATATACGACTTACCACTTCGTATTCCACATGTATACTTGAGCGACTCATCGCTACTAACTCTAACCGCAGCCGATGTTTTCAAATAACACGTTCCGAATCCATTGACATTCGACAGGTCATCGGGTACCCACGTCCAGGCAAAGCAATAACCAGGAAAGAATTCACAAAGATCACAACAGCCGTCCGTTGTTTCTGGGCGCACGACCAGATGATTGGATGAGGTGATATTGCAATTGGAATATGTGTTGCATGCTCAAATGAACAAACAAAAAACAGAAATTGGCTTACACCTCGTCTGTTTATCTTTACATGAACATACACAAAGACATAGTGTTTGGTTCAGCTCTGATTTTCTTTCTTTGTGAACAAGCGCAATATCATATTAAAAATAAGTTGACCCAAAATAAATGCACTCAAAGAACACGTTTCCTTTTCGGATCTTATTTTCTTCCCACAAGGACCCCGATAATCGTGACCATATAGCCATGAGATGATACCATTAGTATCGATGCGAGACAATGAGGAACGCAATGTTTGCGGAAATGCTTCCCACAAAATCTCATATTGTATTTATATCCTAATACTAATGAGGGTTTAGTTTCGCCTTAATAATGTCAACTCCATTTTTGCAGGTTTGAGCTGAAGACATTGAGTAAGTTGACAACGTTCTGTTTTACCTTAATATTGGTACGATCCAAAATGTTTGTTTTTTACGTTGACGTTATTTGGTAAACAGGCGTCAGCTATCGAATTTATTGCAGAGGTCAAACTATGCACTATCAGCAAAATTTATAATACGATAAACTATAAGCTGTAACCAAAATGACAGACACTGACACAGTTGCGATCAAAACGTAATCACATCTGTGTGTTTTTGGAGCGGAATACAAACTGCTCATTTTCCCTGCGATTTCTGCGTAGTTACAGGTAGGTTTAGAGAGCGTTAAGGTTTGTTAGAGCTGTATTTCTGCGCTATGTTTTGCAGGAAAGTGTTTGGATATTGGAGTCAGCAAATACTTTCGAATAAAACAAGCTGCAAAATTTAGCACATTAAATAGAGCAAGCCGTTTTAGCTGTAAATTTAAAAATGTCTAATATTCTCTCAGTCAAAATAACAAAATTAAGACAGAATTTAAAGCAAAAAATTGACAAAACTCTAGTAATTAAAAATATACTTAAAATTTATTAATAATTCAAAGAATAATACTTCAGTATGGAAAAATGGTTGAGAACGATATAATATGAAATAATTAACGCAGAACCAAAATTTTGTCAACTACAAAAGCATCGGGCTTAAACTTAATCTAACTTATTAAGGTTTACTCGCAGCACATTTATTTGTTGGGCCTTACGTTATTTGACTCTAGTAACATTGATATTGAAAACGCTTATATTAGGCATCTGTAGCACCACCGGTTTTTCAACAATAATTACACAAGTTACGTTCACACATTCAAATTTTCAGCTCAAAATGTGAAGATCACAATCTAAGCAGGATATGTATCAAATGGGAACGTATTTTTTCTTAATGTTTATTTGCATTTATCACTTCTGAAGGTTTCAACACCTGAAATTTAAAGAATTTTGCTTTACCAAGTCAACGATAAAATGAACTAACCCATAAATTTCAGATGATATAAAAAGGCAATACAGTATTGTAAAAAAATTTTCATTCAGATTTTCCGCATTTTGTGTTTCTACGGAACTAACCTCGAAATTTTCAGCTGAAAATCTGTATGTGACTGCAGCTTTATTCATGGCCTGCTTGCATTATTGCGAGCAAACATACATTCAATAACAAGCATGTATGTGTTTAACATTTCGTTTAATATGTTCGGTAGTTGTCATCTGATCAACTGAGTGTGAGTGCTTATGTATTATGTATCTGGCAATAAGTATAATCAAGAGTGCATAAGACCAGAGTATTTCAATTCCCAGCGCTGTAATGTTTTGGTGTCACGAACGTTTTACGCCTTACTTCTACATTTCAGGGAGGTCTTACCCGCAATTTTGTGGAAGGACATGTCGTAGTTTCAGGTTTACATGGGGTATATCGAATTCCAGTCGTCCCTAAAGCACTTCGAGTATAATTAAACTTGTAGCGCTTGACAAGGATTGATAATAAAATTGATAATACATAATGTTGGAGTGTATTTAAAATATGGCTAAAAATTACAATTTTCCTAATGTCGAACATCATTTGGACGAGCTATCTGAAGCACAGAATAAAACCCAAATTTTTTTTATTAGAAACCCGTGCCTTCGTAGAAGCTGAATAGAAAACCTTTATTAGTAAGGTTTCGAGTGACTTACCTGCCTGACATTTCACGGCAATTACTGCTATCACTGATATGACCAGCAGAAAACTATTATAACTGTACATATTTATATTTAAAAACCGTATAGAAATATATAATATATATGAATAACGTTCTGGAAAAGTAATAATATTACACACACATGTTTGTACATATGTTTGTGTATACTTGTATATACTTTGTATATACAGTTCTATATAGCAACTATATAAAACTGAGAAATGGATGTTTCTATTTCCCAAAATTTTCATTATTGATTACGCTTATCCTTGATACATATAATGCACAATAAAACACTTATATCTATGACCGTGTGTACGAGCAGGTCTCTACAATCAAGTCTCAACGCCTATTCTAGTCTAAAATCAAGATGAGTTTTGGTGAAATTTTTTGTGTCTTGGTAACGGAAAATGTAATGTAATATTTCATATTAGTGATCTAGGATATTAGACCTAGAGGGGTAGTCGTCCGAACAAGAGACCAAAAACATCCAATATTGTACTGCAGTTGCTTTGCAATATTTAATTTCGTTTCGATTTTGTTTAGAACCGATTGGTGGGATTTCGTTTAGATTTTGATAGCGTATGTGTTATTAGGCTGCATGCGATAGCTTAGGCTTATTATCATTTATATTTTCAAGCAATAGTTGGTTTTACAAGATGGTTACCCAAAAGTAATATTTTGGACAAAAATTTGTGTATATATTATGCTGATGTCATATAAAGATTTGTAAAGGCTGGTAATGGCTCTATTTAGCTCAAGCTTTCACTCTGTGCGTATTGTCATTGTGACAGTCGGATATTGTTGAATTCGTTCCGGCTAAAAAAATTTGGTTATTAAATCACGAGTGAATATTGTTTTCCTGGCCGAATCACACTAACAAATATTGCCGTACGTATCGTCTGTACATTTACAACACAATGAATAGTCCTGCACAGTTGTACTTCAAATAACTGTATGTCACCGCGAAGAAGCGAACCGGAAACGCTCGATCGAAAGCAAATTTACATAACAGCGAAGATATTTCATACTCATTGCTCGGATCACGGTAATACAGCGTTAGGCCGTTGTCTTGCAGCCGTTGCCGCACAGCTGTGGGTGCTAAAAGCTTAAAGTTAAGCTATGAATAATTTATATCCATTATCCTAAATTGTTAGCTATGCATTGCGGTAGACCTAAGGATTAATCATGTTTTGAACTGGCTAGCCAATATTAAAGTAATGGTGCTAAACGGGGCCATCTCAATTTTGGATGAACCATTTCATGTTGGATTAAATTTGTGTATTGTGCAATGTTTGGCAAAATTTAGGCCGTCGCAAGGAATCGAATGCGGGTTGTACGAATGAAAGCAACGTATGCTGCAAACCGATTACCTACTTAGGAGGCATTGCCAGGTTTCGTACATAACCTCGCAAACGGAGCCATAACTTATGTTCGAACGTACGTCGCTGGACAAAATCAGTAAAAACATCCGAACACACTGTGCGTTGGGTGCATCTGGATCCAATGGGCATGAGAGGGTTAAATATCTTGAACAAAGCCTGGTACTTTTGGGGTGATAAGCAGAATCCATGGATATCATTTATTAAGCGTGTTATTTATGAACATTGCGGTGCGCTGTATAAATCTATCTTTCTTAAGCTCATAGTAGGCAGTGTAAGATAACGTAAAAACAATAACATATCCTGACGGGTGCGACAAAAAAATCAAAATTTATCAATGTATATATTATGCATTGTTTCTAAGACAATGCTGCTATAAATCGCCATACATGACTGAATTCTTGGGCAAGAGGTACCACTTGTTTTGTTGTTGGAAGTTGTTGTTAGCTTCTTAAATATCTGATGCATTTATAACGTGTCTTGTCATTAAATGGCATTTTGACACTTGTCAATCAAGCGAAATGGTGTTTGTAGCAAGCCAGTGCTAGCAAATATATACCTTTGCCTAATACATGCTTGGTACAGTTACGTATTTCCAACTACAGTAGGTACTAGGGCCTTGTATCATTCAAATAAGATCACATAGCTAGCGCAAATAACACAAGATATAGCTCGTAATCGTCATAACTCAGCAACGGATGGTCGGATCGGTTTCAGCGATGGCTAAAAATGTTTCTTTTAATGTGTTCTAGGGCTTTCGGTGTACATGAATATTTATTAATCTACGCCTCCACTTATTTCTACTGTTAAATCGCCATTTTTAGCCATGTTAGGTTATGTAAGCTGTATAACGTTATTTGCAGCAAGAGTATATGAGCGATGGATTAACCAATTTTACTGAAATCACTTTTTTTACAATGCTGCTTAGATTCTCCGTGTGCATGATCATACAAACATTTGACTGCATGAACTGCCGCTCGTGAACGAGAACGTTGAAATATGGTTGGAAATCTGATAAATGTTCGTTTCATAACTTTCGGTATCAACCGAAAATGCAGGCAAGGTGAAGTCTCTAATTTGTGACATCATTTGATGCCTGAAGACCTTGTCTAGTGTCATTTTTAACATTTTTCCAGTAGATACAGCATGCCAGTTTTGTGTCAAATTTTGTTCAAAAATTCAGCGAATTTCAGTTTCTTTCCGGTGACACATGTGTCGTTTACCCCAGAGCTGATATTAAATTTATGTTCACGTTACCTTAAAGTTGCTTGATACTTGTGCGTTTCAGTTGTATCCATCACTAAGTTAATATACATTGGTGAAACCTGGCCATCAAAACGGTAATAATTGGATTGCAGGGAACTGCTGCAATTTAACGTTAGAGCTTTGTTCAAAGCTTGGAAAAGTATGCTTTTTTAATAATTTTGCCACGCGGAGCCTGACTCAAGGACTTAAATTGAAACCGACATCGTGTCGAGCACTGATCTGTCGCTTATTATTCCTTAGCGAAAGTCAGTAATAAATTAAACCTCAGCAACTAAGTTTATATTTTTATCAATTATTCCGGCTTTAAATTGAACATATTTAAATTAAATAATCAATAGGTTAAAAGTTGTTTGCTTTATATCCCACAACTGACAATATTTGTATATATAATTTTGAAATTGATGTACTAAATCTAAGTTTATCACTCAATAATTAGAAGGTATATTGAGAAATACGGTTGCTATTTGCAAGTAATAAAATAGTTAGCACGCAAATAACCTTTGTGGCTGGTGGAGATAGCTTTCAATCAAAAAGCACCAACAATGGAACTGACCATACTGTTCTAAATCCTGAAAAAGAGCTAGATTCAATTACTTTTGCAAGAATATATACTTAAACAGACTTGGAGATATTGTTGAAGCCTTAGAACCACGTACATTGTTTATACATGCCCTTTGTGTTTATGGAAATACCGAGTACTTCATGGTCTTAGTCATATAATTTTGCCGTTAATTACGCTTATGCGGTATTCGCGCGATGGTAGTTGGAATTTAGTCACATGCTGACGCTTTGTATGCATGGTAAATCTAATTGTATCAACAATAATGCTTAATTTTTTTAAATGAAATTTGATCACTTGATGACAGTACAGTAGACTTAAGGCGTGTTCACACGCTCAAACTTTTTGCTCAAAGTTTGATCAAAATTTGAGCTCAAATTTTGATCCAAGTTTGAGAGCATCTTTTTTGCACTTTTGGTAAGTTTGAATGTGCGAACACTGTTCAAACTTTTCAAGGCTATTAATGTGGCCAATCACCGACAAGATTATTATTTGAAAAAGTTTGAGCTAAAATTTTGTTCTCAAGTTTTGAAGTATCGCAGTTTTTTGTTACAAATTACTGTCAAATTTTGATCAAAATTTGAACAAATTTTGAGCTCAAATTTTGAGCTCAAAATTTGAGCAAAAAGTTTGAGTGTGTAAACACGCCTTTAGGTATTTGTATTCTCAATACAAAAGTTATTTATATATGCTTTACAGGAAGCGTTAACGATTACAATAAATAAATATAGGAATTTGATTGCGAGTTTGTTGTACATCAATGAGGCACCGCCTTCCACAGATTTACCATAAAACTGGAAATTTTGGGACATAATCCAAACAGGATTGGAAAGGTTTCTTTCTTAATTTTTCTGCCTTTTTAATATCTGACACTTTGAGCAATGCGCTGAGTCTCGATACGGTTAACCACTGTAAACGAAGAAATCGGATCAGGGTTGGAAATTTTAGAAACAACGATTTAATAATATTGCAGATTAGTGCATTTAAACTTGAAGAGGTACGATTTTCGGCGTTTTTCTTTTCAAATATTTTAATTTTAAGAAAATTTTGTACACATTTTGAGCCTCACAGTTCTGGAGCAACCGAAAATTTAAGTATTGCTTAAAATTTTGAATTTTTTATTTAGAATGCCCACATGTGCACCAGGCAATCTTATTGGTCACCAATCTCTCATTAGTTTAAGTTCTGCAGATGACCAAGGTTCCAGGTTTCCTGATATATTCCCTTCTTTCTCTTACCTAAACTACACTACGGTGGATTCCATCTCACTGGTAAGCAATAAACTCTAAACCTTTTTAATAATTAGTTTATTTTGCCATTCAATATTGCTTTAGTCTCACAGGTATGTGATAAACTCTAATTTCGTTCTCGTTTATTTTAATATATATAGTTTATTTTCTTTTTATCGTCTCATCTGGACACGGAAAATCCCATTAGCTGCCCTTCGCTTTCGAAACCAAGAGCGATAAACTCTAAGTTGTGTCCTTCTCAATATATAGCATTCATCCTCATTGGGGAGCAGATTATCCGCCTGATGCTCGCCCCACCCCATCCCCATCGGGGCGTCGCCAATCCCAGTGAGAGGTAGCGTGATCCCACTGCGGCTCTTACCCCAGCTCCACAACACCCCCGGGAATGTCAAAAATGGGGGGTAACCTTAAGCGAAATTGCCAAAAATTAAAAGAAAATTTTAAAAAATCGGGGAAAATTGACAAAAATCGGTAAAAATTGCTAAAATTTAAAAAATTTTTGAGTACCAAAAAATTTCAAAAACTTATTCCCTCCCTGACGACCACACCCACCGACCGGCTGATTCCCCCTCCCCGAGAAGACATCCTCCCGGGAAGAGAATGCCCCCGAAACACCCGCTAACTCCATAGAAGTTCTAACCTCGTGCAGATATGGTATAGTATATTTTGACTTATCATTTCACCTTGATGCGTAATGTTCCGATTAATAGTCGCCTACCACTTTCTCCAAAGTCGTGACTCTGTCATTCAGCATTGCTTCCAGGCGATATGTTCTTGGATATGCAAAATCAATCATTCACTTGGCCAGACCATGTATGTACATTTGTAAAAAAACTAATTTCATTAATTCATATTACGGCGTTGATCTCTCAATTATTATTACGAAACGTTGCGGTATTAAGTACTACTGGGAAACATTGGGGTATTTTTCAGTATTACCAAGAGTTCATGATGGTTTCTTGACAATGTTTACATGTTGGACATGACGCGATCCGTTTCGACATTGCTCTCCTAGGTTTTCGAGAGGGTTTACCCTGAACTTTGGAAGAATCAGGGCATTATGAACAAAAAATTTATTTAGATTTTTGGAAGGGTTTGAGGAAGTTTTATTTTGCAAACGACTTTCGAAAAGTAGTGGGGTATTCGACTAAACTTGTAATATATAACAACATAACAATCCTCCGTAATATTAGCTTGAATAACTACTTCCAAATAACCGAGCTGGCAAGATCGATATGTTTCGTGTCATGCTCGCAAACCAGTTACATGGTGATCTTATAGTGAGTTACAGTGGAAGACTGTCATACTGCTCTTAAGAAATCATCATAAACTCTTGATATTACGAAACGTCGCGATACTAATATCACAAAACATTGCGATAATAATTAACATTACGTAACACTGCGGCACGAAACACGTATTAACTAATATTACGAAACAATCTTACGAGATGTTACGGTATTAATTAATATTACAATACGCTGCGGCATTATATTACTAAACGTAGCGGTATCAATTACTATTACGAAACATTTTGGTATTAAGTAATGTTCGAAACATTGCTGTATTGATATTACGAAATATTGCATTACTAATTTTACGAAATAGTATGGTATTAACTAATATAAAAAAAATGAGGTATTTAACATTACGAAATATTGCTCTATTAATACGATACACCGAGGTATTAATATTGCAAAACAATGTGGTATTAAATGAAACTTTGCGGTATTAGCTAAAATTACGAAACATTGGGGTAATAATATTATGACACATTGCGGTATTTGTATTACGAAATATTGCGGCGCTAGTATTACGAGATATTGCAGTGCGAAATAATATTACTAAACATTGCATATTAAATATTAGGAAATATTCCAGTATCAATAGTTAATATTGCGAAATATTGTGGTATCAATTAATGCTATAAATAACTCGTAACGAGAACAGCACTGGATGTGAAGGTATATAGGACGGGATAACTAGTGATAGGTCACAAATGAAACAAACTGATTGCATACGGAAGATTTGGAAGAAAAAAGACTGAAAAGGTTGTACGTCACCAACCTTAAACGGCGACATTTTAAGTAGGAAAACCCTGATATGAGGAAGACTAATTGATATTACAGTAACTAAATTGTTTGTTACGCATCACAGGGTCGTCTTGTATGTGTTCTTTTGATAGTAACATTATTACACAATATGACGTTTTTAGAACTATTAATGGTGCCGTGAATAGAGCCCTGTAGGTAGAGCCGTTTTGCGTACCCGTACCCGCCCGTAAGCCGGCACCCCGTACCCGTACCCGCCAGTACCCGTGAAACTTTGCCTTTACCCGCCCGCGGGTACCCGTTATAATTGCATGAAGCCAACTACAAAATGTGATGAATTATTATGTAGTCTAAAACAACACGATAATTACACTGTGATTGCGAGCCATTATATGTTTGGTTCGTTCTTAAAATATGCTTTCGAAAAAGTTTACCGTTTAACAAAGAAACGCTTCCGTTTCGCCTTACATCTATCTATAATTGGACAAAAAACCAAATCTATTAGCTATAAAAGTATTACTGTTATTATTTTTATTATTATTATTATTTTTATTATTATTATTTTTATTATTATTACTGTTATTATTTTTATTATTATTATTATTTTTATTATTATTATTTTTATTATTATTATTATTATTAATATTATTCTTATTTTTATTATTATTATTATTAGTCGAATTCGGACATTTCAGAAAGTTGTTTTATAGATAATTGTATATTTGTAAAATTTCACGGGTACCCGCGGGTACCCGTAAAATCACGATGCCTACCCGTACCCGCCCGTACCCGTAATGTGTTTACCCGTACCCGCCCGTACCCGCGGGTACGCACGGGTACGGGTATACCCGCGGGTACGGGTACTACCCGCAGACCCCTAGCCGTGAAACGGTAATCCAGTGGCCAGAATTGTATTCATTGTTTTTAAAGAGTGAAATATACTAGTATCCCGTTTACAAGTATCGCGTACATGGCGTTCGTTGTCGCTGGATGTTAATTTAATATCTGCAGCTTTGTTATCAATTAGTATTCCATCAGATTCTGTATTCCAAAATGAATCTTAATTTGTGTTTATTTTTTGCACATAATATGTTATAATAAATCACGAGTTCGCATGGGCGCAGACGAATGCTGCCATGATGTCCAGGTCAGCTAATTCTTTAGACAGTGCAGCTGACCCTTCCTCATTTTTAATCTAGAAAGTGAATTCCAGACACCACCCTTTATTTTTTAATCTAAATTATAACAAAACTGGCCCATGTCAACTTTATGGGCCGGATGTTATACCGTTAAAAATGAACAGCTTAGAGCGATAGATTCGGGTGGCAGCAGCTCCCCGATTTAGGCTTAGGCTTAGTACATGGCTCATCTAGGGACCTTAGCATAGGCTGAGACTAAGGCTTAAGCTTAGTATATCGACAACAGCATAGCATGCATTTCACTTCCGACCCTAAAGTTGACATGGGCCACAAAACTAATATAAGGCAGTATTGTAGCCACCCACTTTTTAGAAGGAGCTGCTCTCCGGTGTATGCAATATATTTAACGGCTATATATCTCGATTATCACTTCTTATATTTATAAAAATCACATGGATACAAAATTTTACATAAAATATAAGCCCTTCATGATCGATTGACTGATTGCGGGGACGCCACTTGTGACTACTATGGACCTCGTACGATTCGAAAAGTTGATGAAACGAAGGTCGGCACCACCACCCTGCTTGTCACAACGGGCATTTTCATTTCATTTTCATATACCCTTCATCTTTTAGAGTTATCGGATTGGGGCACTGATATGGATCTGATTATGTTTAAATATGTTTAAAATATGTTTAAACGTAAAAGAAAATTTTGAGTAGAAAACTGACATTAGAATGATTATTCGAGGCCCTAAAATGTATTTTCGTGTGGTTGCACAGCAATTTCAAAATAAAATTTTGCTAGGAATATATGTAACCGATAAATAAATCATTCGACCAAAACCGTATCTTGGACTAAAATTAGCCAAATACTGTCTACATACATACTTTGCCAAATACTGTCTACATACACACGGCTAAACATATTTTGAGCTTTATTAGCTATAACTAACATACGTATTGTACACTTGAAACACAAGTATATGATTCATGTAAAATCAAAATCACTGTATTCTGAATGACCTGGAATAGACTATAGCAATACATATTCCCCATAGTACAACTATTTATGACCAACCGTACCTGATTGAAAAAATTACTTTTGTATACGGTTTATTTGCGTTCAACACAATCTGCCACTATATTCTAAAAAATATTTTTAATGTTACAATTTTATTACTGCCACTGTAAGCCGCTAAATCGGCACAAAAATTCACTGTTTTTCGACATACAATCGCTATCGCGGTAATATTTACCAAAGCGCATGAATTCTTCGTGTCAGTATTTACTACTATTGATATACAATTTTCATAACATCTAAACTAAAATCATGCATCCTTAGGGAACAGAAGTATTTTCAGCGATCGTGCGCTGGAACTAACTATATTTACACCAAGAGTGCGTTTGTTATAATGAACTTAGGTTTATGCGGTTGAAATAGCCGTCGTTAGCGATTTTGTAATGGTCGCGAGTAGTGGCAATTTTATTTACACTTGTGTAGCACACGCACGACTTCTCTGTGAATGATGCGTAGCGAAGCTCCGGTTGTAGATGCACTAATGCATTATGTGACGAGGACATATGATTTCAGACCAAACTGTTTATACAGAATACTTTAGTGGTTTAACATCAAAAATATGGACTTGTTGTCAACTGAATTAGCGTACCTATAATAATTTGATATTTCTGCGATTATATGTTAGATTCTTTACTGAATCCTTGTGCATCTCTTAACTCAGTCTATGTAAACTATACATTTGTAAAAATAATGGTTACATAACGAAGCTGTAACATTTAAATACATTTATGTACCAATGCTGTTTGCAACGTTTTCCCACGATAACCAGAATTCATATTGCTTCAGTTTATGATCTTTTTGAATAAAAACCTTGTAAAGTTAGAAGTTCTATCAAGCTATTTGTTAAACATAATGATTCACTATACAATTTATATTTTTAAACTGATTTCCAAGAAGCAGTAAATTTGGTTTGGAATTTTTAGGAACTTTAAAACTCATGGTATAACAAATTTGTTATATAATCTTCTGCGGACAAATAACACCGAGAGAAGTTGCTTTATATGCTTAGATAAAGCTGCAGATTAGTGTGTTGGCTTTAGCGCGCGATAGTAATGGCCAACTTAAGGTTAGGAATAGTCTAAAATTTATATAATGATCGCAGCGTTAAGGTAACGTTTGAATCAAAATATGGTAATCGAAATAGTTGTTAAGGCCTAGTGCATTGAGTACGTTGCTACTAGTGTTGGGCAACGGTCGTTTTCGGAATCAATTCAGCCGTCGGCCAGCGGTCGGTAGTAAGCCAACAACATGTGGACAGACTAACAGGCGGCCACCGGCTCAACGGAATGACGACAGCAAATGGGCGGCTGACTGCCAAGAATATTCTCTTACTACCATACGAAAACAAAAAACAATTTACATATGAAGGTGTTGGCGCACTGCAGCTGGTGCCGAATCCTAGGCCTAGGCAAACTATAGCAAGTCAGTAATTTATTTAATGCGGACAGATGGCCGGCGTTGAGGTCTATTATCATTGACGCGTGTCAGCTTAGTAATAAACCTATAAGTTACATGCTTAAATATGACAAGATGGTACTAGACAGTACAAATTTCTTGCAAATTAGTACAGGATATTATACGTACATCAATAGCTTCCAGTGGTATGGTTCAGTTTGCTTGCTGTGCTGTAGTAAACGTATAGACCACGGCCGGCCGAGGCACGATCAATAATTCCTGACCAACGAGTTTGGCGACTGTCAATGGCAAAAAATTGTTAACGGCCGGCCGTTTGTCGTCGGACGGCTATTGACCGACGGCCGGTCTATCCTTTTTATACGTAAGGTACACTTAGCTCTACGTATACTATGCAAATAATGTGAGAGTGAGTTCAAGTTATTCCCAACGAGCATCTATATTTCACATAAAAATTGTTAGGGGGTGTCGGAACAAATCTTTACTATGACCGCACCTACCCACAAAAAGTGAGGGCGTAAATTCTCCGCAGACCCAGGAGGGTACAGCAAAAATGGATCGCTTGATCCTCGACGCTTGTATTGTGATTTCGATGAGTGTGATACTCTTCCCATGAAATCATTGTAAACTCATGATATCGGCAATCACATGAAACATAGAATTGTTTGTGAGGTCATATCGTAAATTGACTCGTGCATTAATTATAAAATTGTTGCAGCTGTAATGACACCTAAGAGTTTTATTTCTACATTTCGACCAAATACAGATATTTTTAACATACATACGTCAGGCAAACATAGCTAAAGATACTGTGACATACAGTATTCCAAAAAAACTTTGTAATAATTTACAATAAGGCAGAATAAATTATTAACTAGATTTCAACGGCATATATCTAAATTTTTTTATTGCACAAATCGCAAATTAAAACTAATGTTAACACAGATGGGCACAAAGTTAAGTAATTATAATTTTTATAAAATTTCAGATTTTTAAAAATTTGAAAATACCTTTTGGGTTGTATGTATTTCGGCTATTATTTACCAGGAACATCAGTTATATATGCTAAAGAGTAATGACTATGATGAGTTGAAACTTTATGTAATTGTATGGAAATAAAAATACAATGATTACGTTCGAATGTTTATGTTTACAAGTCAATGTTTTTTGATTTAAAAATACAGGGGTTTGTGTCTAAGAGTATAAGACCCAACTATAACATTTTACTATACACTTTACAAAATAGTATATATTCAATTAGTCTTCCATTTAGCTAATCCAGATTAACATCGTTGATGCGAATAGCAACGTAATTGAAACCAATTTTTCGCAGGCTGAAAGAATCAAACATTGATTTAAATCTAACCAAAATCCGAAAACAATTGCGTGAAATTGCAATATGTGTTGGTTTTGACAGTGGTATGGACAGAGCTACACACATTTTGTGAAAATTAATATGGCAAGAATACAGATCGCTTAGGTATAGTTCTGGGATATAAATGATACGATCACAAAAGTTAGATGGCGTGGCACTCTAGTTTGGGCAGTCTTCAAAAACTTTAAAAGTAAATTATCATGTCATTGTAGCGCACCTTTTTATGGAGAAAATCTTCACTTCATCCCAGTATAAAAACATCAGTCGAACATAGATTTTAGCGTGGATGTACTGAAGAACAAGGACGCTAACAGCTAACCTGATTTCTGGTGGCTCCTGACTTCAGCTCCACGACGTAACTCCGAAGTAGTTTAAGCCTTTATACCTAAGAGTTTTCCTTATAACAGCTGAACTGTCAAGGTTTATAGTCATTTATGTTGTAAATATATTGAGTTAAGAATTAAATTTTTTACACGGGCTTGAACGACATTTGCACCTAGCTACAATATAAAAAAACTGTTTTGAAATCCGAAATAACAGAAAAAGGCATCGCTTTTAAACTGCAATCCCGCACCCAGCATGGGAGCGGGTAATGTATTGTTGTAGCGTAAACAATGTGTCCTACCTCCAGCAGTTGTCGCTGCCACCTTAGCCGCAGCAGTTGTCGCTTTCATGGTTGTTGTCGCTGTGGTAGCAGTAGTTGTAGTAGTTGTAGTGGTAGTAGTTGTGGTTGTAGTTGTAGTTACAGTCGTAGTTGTTGAAGGTGGATCGGTGCAGTCGTTTTGTTCGCTAGACGTACCTTCGCTGGAGCTCGGACTTTCATCGGAAAATTCCGGTGTTGTACCGTTGAAAAATGCAGTTGTGCTGGCACCTAAAATATAATTAGTAATGATAAAGTGAAATGAATTAAGTTGAATTCCGAATTGTTGTTGAATAGTTGTCGATTGTTTCCAATTTATTTTATAGCAGAACATGGCGTTTCATCCGGTGATCTCATTTCAGCATTGTGGGTTTATAATAATCCTGGAGCACTAAGATTTTGAACGCCCTTCAATTACATGTTGAGAGAAATCTTCACAGAGCAGGCAGTACCAATTTTTTGACATTTACTTTCAAATGGTTCTCCTAATTTTGGAAATGTGTACGTCACCATCTGAAACGCAATTTTTATCTTCCACGCAAGAGCTGTACAAGGTGCATATATGCACATTGGGGAAAGGAGAGGATATATTATCTCCTTGAGGCTTGGACCGTTATCGGGGCGTCGCTAGCCCAGCACCTACTGGGAGGAAGCCTGCCTCCCTAGAGGATCCAGCCCATACCTCTCCCAGCGGCTAAGGTGTGAGTAATATTTTAGTAAAAACAGGAAAAATCAAAGAACATTGGCAAAAATCGAGACAGAATTTTGACCAATTTTTGGTCCAAAAAATTTCAAAAATGCATCGCCCTGACAAACTACCTCCCTCTCTCGCGAAAGACCTCCACCACCAATCGTTCGCTATTCCCCTTTGTGCTTCGGAGCTCGCTCATGTATGGCCACGTGATAAAAATTTCGGTCATAGTAAATTTTTGTATTCATTTCTATAGTTTTATTAGTATTAGCAAGTAAAATGTTTTCCTGTTTTCACAAAATCCATATTACCAAACTCCAACAGGGTCTGTGTACCAAGAGCTTGTGTTGCGACAATTTCGCGCTCTCTCTTCCGAATAGAAACAGACAAGTTAGACCAAGAAAATGATTTCTTAAACCATTTAATAAAGTTGCAGGAATTAGCTGTTGCGACACTATAAATTTGTGAACCTATCTCCAAAAATTTAGCAAATTATAGCTACAATGGACCTCGCATAAAATCTCCAGTTTCCCAACTTGAATACTGTAGGTGATTGGAAAAAATATTCCTCCGATAATGAATAATAGCTTTAGAACGCGTGACGCTGGGCAGGCATCGTTATAATCTTCACATATATAGTATTCATGATTTCACAAATACACTGATACAGTCATGGTGAGCGCTAAAGGTATCATGATTTCTACGAAGTTATGCTTTGGTTAAAGGGTTTGTCGAATCAACTTGTAACTGTAGAAATCGTGCAAGATAATATGAGCTAAACACGAAAAAAACAGAATTCAAGCATGTCAAAGTACATCCAATTGTAAGGTAGCTAAGCTGCATAGTGGTTGCCCTTTCATTATCGCGAACAGTGGATATTTCTGAAGGAAATAGCAGGAAATACAAGTACAGACAGAGATAGTGAGACATGAGCAATTTAAGCGAACATTTAATGTTTATGCAGAAATTGGCTATTTCGGAATAGCTTCGGCATAAAAGCATTATTTTGAGCATATAGAAAAGCACGTCACAGCAGTATTAACAACTGTAGTTTTAAATTCAACATGCCAAAAATACTAGATAGATTTGCGGAGTCAAAAACAATGAGAGATATGACTGAAAATACAGTAACATCTGTCTGTCTACTAGATTTTTGCCGTTCCGCCAGAAAAGATAGAGTCTGCCACAAAACCTTGAAGAATATTTTCAGTCAAACAAATCGGCCAATAATGAATTCGATGGATGACTATAAATCCAATCATCAACTTCAGAAACAGCATTGAAAAATTTACGTCGAATAATTCCAGTAATATTGCCGACTTCAGTATGGAGTGGTGCCAGGGTAGTCTTCAAATAGCAAACACCGTTCGGATACGCAATGGGATCGCCGCTTTGCATACTCCACGTCCATCCAACACACGGCGTGTATGCTTCGCATTTCGAGCAGCATTCGTCCGACGGAATATTGAGTGCCGGCGGACCGTTATATGCAAATATTCCACGATCGTTATATATTTCACAGTCTTCTGAAAACAAAATAAATATGCTTTTTTCAAAATGTGATAAATAACATATGTTTGATCCAAAAGTAAGCTTTGGAAGCATGAATTAGAATTTCGTACAATTATGTAGTTCTGAAGTTTTATAGCGGATAAAACTCAGTCATAAATTTTATGATACAAAACTCACCTATTTTTTACTAGTTATAGTGCTAGTTATAAGTGTGCATTCACATGTTTAAACTTTTACCTCAAAATTCGAGTTTTAATTTTGATTAAAATTTAAACAAGCATTGAACAAAATTTAAGCTTAATTTGCCTCTGATTTGTACATATATATATACATGCTCATGCAGGAGCGGGATTATAATCTGAGGCTCGGACCCTTCGTAGCCTAACTGATTCTCCGCGCCTCTGGGAGGGGTAGTTCGGCTAATATTAGGTTGCTCCGCATCCTTTGTTTCACGACGGCCCACCCCCCCCCTCCCGGAAGCCGAAGTTGCGAGGACAATTTAGGCGAAAATAGGCAAAAAAGGAGAAAACGGGGCAAAAATTGACGCAATTGACATAAATCGGGAGAAAATTGTGAAAAAACCGTGGGAAATTTGGCAAAACTTCGAGGGAAAATTTTTTATCACTTTTTGGTCCTAAAAATTTCAAAACTTAATCCCCCTTACGGACCTCCCTTTCCCACCCGAAACAGCCGCTATTTTCCCTGAGACATCGGAGCTCGTCCATGCATGGATTTGTAATGGGAAAATCGAGAGCCGTTAAAATTTGAATGTTTGTTTATTTCAATGTTTTGTTACATTTTGTTTCAAGATTTTATATTTGTTTTTGTAACGTTTTGTTCATCAAACTGGTGAATTACTGTTCACTTTTTCAAATTGAAGTTAAGGAAGAATTGTTTGCAAATTTTGTTCAAATTCTGATACAATTTTGAGCTCAAATTTCATATAAAAATTTTAATTTGTGTACACAACTGCACTAGGTTCGGTAAATGCAACAAATGTGTGCTTCAAGATGCCGTAGTTAAATCAATGATAATGATTATGAACGCTACACACAACTGATGAGAACAAAATTTCATTTACAAAGCAAGAAGAGGTGTGACGGATTGGTTGAAAGCGACTTGTGCTTCCAGTATTTCTGGTATAAACCATCAACTAAAATTAATCGCTGCTATCAGCTTCGGCGGCTCACATTCGTAAATTTAAAGGAAGGCGGTGATAGAAAAGTTCAAAGGGTGAAATTAATAAGAAGTTGTAACAAATGGACAAACATTACCTGCTTGGGTCGCTGAAAAGTCCAAACCTCCGTCCCACTGGGACAGTTTAGCCTGGTCCCACATAAAAGGTGTATCGCCAAAAGCCCAATTTCAGACAAGAAATACGCTCTAAACGTGGTAATAAACGATGACCTATTAGAACTGCACATGGTTGATACTAAAAATCAAATTTGCCCAGACATCTAAGTTAGATAATTGAACAGTTGCCCAACAGTCTTTTTAGTAGTTCTTTATGCGTATGCCATTAACTCTTCTCCATAAAATGCGCATTTTGTGAAATTTTAAACAATATGTTACCGAAGCGAAGAATTGAACTAGAATGGTTTGGTTCTGGGCCTCGTACGCGAATCACTACACTATTTGTTAGTTTTTAATTGGTTCTTTTAATTGAACATCGCAAATAGAACGAAAGACTGCGTACGTACATGCGAATGCCACACGGCAAGCTCAGTTAGCAAATCGTTTCGCAACGTGCGCTCTATCAGATATGTTAATTTATGCATGAAATCATTTATCGAGCAAAACAATTGATTTTGATTAATCTTTTTCTTCTCAACCTAATGCGTATTTTGCACAATCTTGAATCCCCTGATCCTGAATGGATCACAAACTCAAAAATAATAACAATCTATACCACCAAATAACTCCAACTGCCTGGGTATTTCCAGTAAACGTTAGCCAAAAAGCAAACGATTGAAGAGTGATTGTACACTACTAGTTATCCAGCACCATCAGTTGTAAGTTGTTTAATTTGGAATGCAAGGAAAATAACTAGGGGCATCGTTTTGGTATTGTTTTTCAAGTTCGGCTTATACATGGTATACCTAGTGAATCCAATTCTCATGTTGCCTATGATGGTGATAGGTCAATTTTCTGAAGCGTGATCCCACTATATTTTGTTTCATCATGCACAACTTGCACGCAATGGGATCAACCCAGAACCCTGTAAGAATTAGCTAAGCTCGTCCAAATAAAGTGATCAAATAAAGGATCATTTTGCGACGATGAAACTTGACAAATCTAGATACTTACGGTAGGCTGTGGTTGTAGTAGTAGTAGTCGAGGTCGTTGTAGTCGATGTTGTTGCATTTACTGAAAAATAATAAGCAAAGTAAGCGCACATTTAGTGAATTTCTAAGTAGCTATCCTACTTAAAAAGCTTTAAGTAAAGCTTTTACAGGTAAGTGATGCTACAGATAATGCTCAGATTTAAACTTTCAGTGTATCGAAAGCGCCATAAAAATTGTCGGCAACTCTTACACATTACCTTGGCATTTGCTGGAGCATAAATAACTTGGTTAAAGGAGATTAGTGCCAGTGTTAGGGCTGCCGTACCCTCCAACTGGGGGCGAGGGGCATTTACATATCTAGGTGCCGCGCTTTTCCCTCGTTCATAGTGCATAAATCATCTCTAATACAACCAGTTAGTAGTTCAGTATATTCGAATTTGTAGCCGTTATACACTCTAACCGGAGATTGTCGGCGAACCCTTACATATTCTGAATCTTTTTCAATTACATCTAGCAGAGTAGAAATACATGCTTCTAGGGGAATTATTCTATCTAATGCTCGGAACCCCTGAGTCTCCCAATTTATACTAATTTTTGCCAGAATTTTCCGGGAGCCTTTGGCGGAGAGAAAAAATCAGCAAAAGTCGATGGAAAGTTAGCAACAATTAGAAAAAAAGTCTGAAGCCCCAAAAATATCAAAAATTTGTCTCCACTTTCCGCCTTTTGACGATACTATGCCCGCTGACCGAGTGATCCTCCGAAGCAACCGCCATACCCCTTGAGACTTCGGACGTCGAGCATGTATGAGACAGCCACTTACACCTGTTTGGCGGCACTCACACCATAGTTTCGAAGGCTACTGACATACCTACCTTTTTCGATGAGCTAATACATATATAGCGATGAAAATTAAACAAAAATTAACATAAACAAAAGCTCCACTTGTTTGGAGGCAAAGAACATATGTTTGAAAAAATCATAACGGTAAACTTATATCTACACCGTCAGCATTTGGTATTTAACTTAACAGCAGCGAAAAATAGTAAAAGAACAACCATTATACTCTCCAAATTTCCAAGAAAATTTAAGTCACCCTGCCTTTCAGTAATATTGCTTTTACAAAGATATTGTATTTTCCAAAATTCAGCATACTTATTATCGGCCAACCGTAGTTGGGTGATAGACTGTACTGACAAAGTTTTTTATGTATCGCTAAACAACGACTATCACGCATATCTACCATACTGTTCCATGTGCAGTTTGGAGCAACTTATCATGACTTGATTGTTACACTGAGCTGCTGAAGTTCACTGAGGCGTTGCTTACAGCATGGTTGAGTGACTGACTGTAAGTTGCTGTCCCTGGACAGTACTAGAGTCATCTTTATTGCTCCCGTTCTGTTCACTATTATATACATTTCAATGTATTACGTTGGCACGTCACAACCATCTTTACACTAAGAACGTATTATAAACGGCCATAGATTCAATCAAAAATTAAATATATATGCAGTCCGGTTAATGCAGTCTGAGAGTTGAAGATTTTAATACAAAAGTCATTACCTGTTTGCGCGAGTCCGATTATGTTAATTATATATTATGGACCTCGAAAACACAATGCACTATATTGGCATCGGATCGATGAATAAGTGGTGCTGATTCAATACACCACAACGTTTACTCATCCGTAACGCATGCTCATGGTCATTCTATTCAACATTTTTTGCACAGTGGTGATAATAAACGCCGTTTACATTGCGAAGCGTTGTATTAACTGAATTTATCGTGTATTGTACTTTAACGCTCGCGCTATTGTGCGCTCGGTGAACCAAGTATCTTATAGCATCCAGAAACAGCTCTTAAATGGCTTAGAAACTGCGTACGTAATTTTCAGCCAGACGGTCTTAAAATTTACTTCCAATTAGCATACAACTTTTATTTCTATTCTTATCACACTTTCAGTTCGCCGGTGTGGAAAAAGTTTTCGAATGCAAATTTTCCACTATCACCATTTTCAAATTTATATATTTTATTTTCTTATTTACCATCATTTCGTTCCACCACAGGTGCCCCACGGAAGTTAGAGACCCAATTTCAAACTAAATTCTTATGGCACGTAATAAAAACACAGCATGTGGAAGTTTTTACAACCGAGTAATGAATATTTTTGCCACTATCCACGATAATGTGCATTCGACACCATTACTAACGAATTTAAGATGGTATGCACCACTAGTACAGCGTCGGCAATGTGCGGTTTTGACTGGACAATGAAATTTTTGAAAATATTTAATGTTGTCAGTTGTGAACGCACGCCATCACCACACCCCAGTCTTGTATATTCGCTTGTGTAACCATAATATACTGTGCAGCGCAGTGAACCTGTTACTGGAACATGTACGGACGCTGTGGAAGGACATTGGAGTTGTATAAACCGATTGAGATGATAAATAGCAGAGATGGAACTGGATCACTGGGTCACCACCTCGGTGTGTCACTAGGTCAGTGGGTTGTTGGTGGTGATCCAGTTGCGCCTATGATTGCAGCCGTACGTAGCAGTTTTCTTGGGTAGGCGCAGTTACGACAGCGGGCATAGCATTTAACACGGCCGTACGTACTAAGCAGTTCGCTTGATTGGGCACTGTTAGCAGATGCAGGCATAGCACTATGTAGCAGATCACTTGACTGGGCGCTGTTACGGTAGCAGAAGCGCACCCAGCCGTACCTAGCAGTTCTTTTGTCGGAGCGCAGCTACAATAGCCTACATAGCGTTTAATACAGCCTTACGTAGCAGTTCCCTGACAGGGCACTATTACGATAGCAGATGCATACCCAACCATATGCAGCAGTTCCCTTGACTGGACGCTATTACGATAGCAGATGCGTTACGTAGCCGTGCATAGTACTTCCCTTGGCTGGGCTCAGTTCCGATAGCCGACATAGTATTTAACGCAGCCGCACTTGACAGATCTCTTGACTGGGCGCTATTACAGTAGCCGACGTAACATTACGCAGCCGTACACATCTAACACCGCATCGTAACTACAAAAGATTTGCTTAATTTCAATTATTTCGTTAATTTACATGTTGCTAGTTACTGTCGCTGACACTATTTCAATCAAACAGAATCGTTCTAAAAATTCTGAATTTAACACTTTTATGGCCAAGCTCCGCATATGTTTGGGTGGCTGGTTGGGCGGTAGGGCGGTGGGCTGTGAGTGGATCACCTCCTCGTGGTACAGCCTGGCAGCGCTACGTCGCTGGCAAAGAATCCACACGTATGTGGAAGAAAATTAGGGTATACGTGGTGCCATTTGTTTTCGGAAAAATGGAAAGTGCGTAATATAGAGATAGTCATATTGAGCACTTTGCCCTCCGTAATTTCAGAGTGAACATGACAGATACCAGAGATAGAACTGGGTCAAATGGGTCACTATTTCGGCCGGGTCACTGGGTCAGTTGGGGAACTGGGTCACTGGGTCACACCTTCCGTGGGTCACTGGGTTACTGGGTCATGAGACAGTGACCCAGTTCCATCTCTGGGGTGGGGGGGGGGGGGGGGGGTTGGGCGGGGGTGGGTGTGTGTGGGTGGGTTGTGGGTTGTGGTGGGGCGTTGGGGTGGTTGGCTTGTGTGGGCGTGGGGGTTGCTGTGCTGTGGTGCTGCTCTTTTTTGTTATCGTATTGGTATACACAATATATACCAATTGACGACACGGTGTATACAATTTGCAGACAAAACTTCCACATTCTGTGTCCTTTAATGCTTAAATGGTAGTATTAGGATGTGAATAGTGTAATTTCCAATTTTTGAAATATGTAACTGGTTGCCCGCAAACCAAACCTCGACTTACCATTTAAATATCCGGTCACATAATGTCGGTCCGTTGCCATTGATACGGTTGCTCCGGTTGCATTTTTAAGAAAACAAATTCCAAACGTAAAATTAGATGAGCTAGTATTGGTCCATACCCAAGCTAAACAGTTTGCGGAGAATATTTCACAAAGATCGCAACATTCGTTTGATTCTTTGTAGATAACTGAGAGATAATCGCCAGATGGCATATCAGTGTTAGGATATTCGCCACACTGAGCTAAAACGAATACAAAACTAAAGACATAAAACAATAAATACTTTAATACAGTATATATACAAATATGAAAAAACAAACATATATATTTAGAAATGAGAAAAGATAAAGCTATATGCTCCGCTGTGACCGATCCGTTATCTAGGAGGTGCTTTTAGTCAGACAGCTAGTTGGTATATGGTATAATTCGACGTTACCACGAAAATGAACAAGCATGTTAAACAGATTCCAAAAACTAAATACCCTTACGTGGTACAGAAATATCAGAGATAGGTTGACCAAGCGATAAGCATTAAAATAAACCTCTCCCAAATTTCACGAAGCATCAGTCTATAACGAAATTTGTTCCTGTCAAACGTTTTAAATTTCAATGAGGTTACCTGATAATTCTGCTTATTTCGACTCCTATAGCAGTAAAAAGAATTAACTTACTGCTATAAACATTCTGCTCAGGCACACGAACGCCATGGGACTAAACGACCAAATTATTCCAGCGCTATAAGATGACAATAAAAATTTATTTGTTCTCTTAGGTAAGTGGTATTGTCTTTCTTGTTTTGCCACTGGAATTACTTTTACAGCAAATAATATTAGCATGTAAATTAATCCTAGTTAAAAACAGATGTAGTGCAAAAAATTTTAGTTAAATCGGTGGAAACACTAACAAAGAAATACAATAAAAATGTAAAACCTGGGTGTCTAAATGTGATGGTCAAGAGCTTGGGCGGTTGAATTTGGTGGTCAAGAACATGGGTTATCTGTGACTTTTGCGGTCCAAGCCAGTGGTACAATAGCTAGGACCCAAGCCAATGGTACAACAACATACTACGTTGGACCAGGATTATGCCCCTCAAAATGGGTCATAAGCCTGGAAGAGGCTAAGACCGAATACGACCAAGACGTGACGCGATCGACAATATTGAAACCTGAAGAGTATCACACTGCTATATACCTTTGGGCGTTATCACTGAATTCATATTATCTTACATTGATCATATACTATTTCAGTTAAAACAAATAATTGATTTAACACGTGTGAGACCAAACATACCTAGAATTCAGTGTACAATATACAGCATTTGCGTCAAACTGAAGTTTCTGGTCACGGTTTTATATGCTACTCATTGCACAAGACATCTATGATACTGCTTGCGCTATAAAAGCAAACAATTGTGAATTGTTAATCGAGAATGCAAACTTAATTTTCCAAGATTGATGTTACATAGTAAAAAAGAACCATTTCCGCTGCACAAGTCGTCTTTATTTCTGTATCTTCCAATCATTTCTCGCAATCCGAAAAAATGTGTCTTCCACCATTGTTTAAGCCGGTTACTTAGTTTGTTTGACTGAGAAGTTTATATTAAACAATATTGATTTCATCAATGTTTTCCGAGTTTATACAGGAATATCAAATTACATAGGTGCTTCTTCTTCGACAATTAACGCTATCAGGATTTCTGGTATCGTACCTAAATTAGAAACGTGTGGTTTATAATGCGTGTGAGCTTAGACAGTAAAATATTAATACTATTATCAGGCGTCCAACATTTTGCACGAGCCAATTGAAAGTTCAGAGTCTTGGCTAAAACATATACCAGATTATCAGTTTAGCATGTATAATAGTATAATTATATTATAGCTCAGCGACAATTATTATACCTATTTTATCTGATTTTAAAGTAGTAGATTGAGTCAGAAGCTATTACAACTGATTTAAACCAAAACTGTTTAGTTTCCGAAATGATTTCATTGTAACTTGCGATTTTTTGTGCATCACATCCAGCAAATTAATGCTCTTTTCTAAATAAGTAACCACTGATTTTCTGAAAAAGTTGATTTTTGAGAAAGGCAACATCGGCAAAGTGTCAATCGTTAGTACGATGGCGAATTCAGCGTGATAATAATTGTTGGCTGATGTCACCGCGTAATTGGATCTCACTATTCGGTCAAAATGTGAGCCTTCGCAAAATAGTTTACTCGCTTGTAGGCTTTTATTGCTGGCAAATACGGGGAACAAAAAGTTGAAGAAAAAATGTAACCGTGCAGTATTTCAATAAGTGAAGTGTGTTAAGTGTGCCTACTACTACACTCTAGAGTCCCTTTTTACAAGAACTAATATGCCAGCGATGTTAAGCTAACGTAAGGTGTCAACCCAACGCTGTTAACCTAGCGTTTAGTATGTGCATTTTCGCCTATAATATAAGAAAGTTTGAGTTTACAAAATCAGACGTTAACCATTGAATTAGCATCACAGATGCCGAGAATATATTATTGATTTTTTCGAAAATAACTATGGACTTACCAGCTCTGGTCGACCCAAAGATAAATGAAAACACCGTCAAAATCAACACAAGTCTCATATTTGACCAATTTCGTTTCAATATTCTTTATTAATAATCTAAATATAAAATTACCTATTTAAGGAAAATTATGTTTTATGATATAGGTGTAGCTATTATCAGCAAATGTTCAAAAATTCATCATCATAAATGAAGGCTAGCTTACGTTAATGGGAGATATAAAATCTTTTATATCAGATATAACGCATCATCTCCGCCGCAGTGGCTGACATAGAACTTGCCGCACTACTTGGAGCAACCTACTTAGATTTTGGAGAGAACATTATTAGTTGAGGGCATAGGAAAATTGTTCGAAGTGTAGCCTTAGTCGGCCTTCCGAGATCATTACGCGTACAGGAGGGTTCAAATAAGTAGCCACAATGTTGTGACGCCGGCGCGGCTGGTCACTGTGGGACATGATCATAAAAATGACTTTCTAAAGCAGTATATAGATATATCATACAGGCGACATACTTTGAAGCCAACGATAACTGTAAATTGCAAAATCAATATTCCATGAAGTTTCATTAATATTAACTCGAATCGCGTGTTATTTACTATAGAGAAATATTACAATGGCATGATTTCGGCGGCACTTTTTGCTAATATTATTGTTTCAAAACAAATGTATTTTTAATATAGCGATAAAAACAGCGTTTTTCCTCCGAGTCCCAAGAGATGGTATGCCTTAAAACATGCCCCACGCTCATGCTGGTCATAGGCATTTAGCAGCAGCATTTTTTGCAAGCCAGGGAAGAAAAGTTTCCCTTATCATACGAGCGTTTGGTCAATTTCATTTATTTCTAGTCAAGATAATCGCATTGTCGTAACTACTATGTACTTGTCATTGCTAGATACTTAAAAATTAAAATTAAATTTTGACCCCTTTCAGTGTCGTTGGATTGCATTGAACGATTGGGCACCCCCATTGATTTGCACGCTAAACTATTATAAAATATTTTACGATACCTAGTGGAGATACGGTTATGTTCTTGTAATCCAATTGCAAATAGAGACTTCGGATATTCTAACTAAAAACGGCAGTCTGGCCAGTTTTTGCGGCCCAGTCAGATCCAACCCATCCAGCAGCAAACCCGACCAGTCTCGAGATTATCAAAACATAAAGTTGTCCTGCTTGAAAACGGAAACCAACCACTTTAAAAAATTGTAACATTCCAACGCAAAATGCATCATAAATTTGAAGAAAACCAGTCATATTTTATGCATTGAGGACTAGCTAGCATGTCTCAATTGCGAAAGAGCTATTATAAAACAAGAGCCGAGGCCATAGCTTCAGTTAAAACAGCATGGATCCCGATTCCACAAATGTGATAGCATTTAACGATAGCAACACATGCTAACGATTCCATCACTCTTCCTTATGCCGTACCACCGCGCTACTTTCTGCGGACTGTAACCTTTCCGATAAATGTTTATTCAATTTAAAAAATGCGGTGATGATTCTGGTCAACATGATACTGTTCACCTAAGCTGAGAGTGCATCTGTTGAATAGAATTGCCAGCAACTCCAATTGTATTACTAACTATACAGTGATACTAAAGTTGACATGGACCCATAATAGGCAGCAGCGTCTTGGAAATTGGGTAGTCGAACGTTTTAAAATACCTATATTTGAACAAATAATATCAGCTATGTTAACCATGCCTGCGGCGACGGATTGATCGTAATCCCAATATGAAAACGTATGATATTAACTAATATTTAATTTTAGCATCTGCCAAGAGTAGTCGAAGCTACCACTTCACTTTTTACACATTGTGCGTTAGTTACGTTTTTTTTGTAAGCGCGAGCGTACTCTTTGTTTCATAGCAGCTACATAAAGAACATACTAGTGTATTAAAAACATGTTGCGCTGAAAAACTGTGTGCTCGTAGGAGGAAAATGGTTAATTTTAGATATATATATGGAGTTTCTGCAGCATAGGTTATTCACGATTGTAGGCAGCTTGTTATGCAAATTAGGAGGGTGTATATCAATATGTTTTCTGAGATCTTCTCCATCGTACGCTTTGTATCTCTTCTGCTTTGTATCAAAAGTTTTACTTGCAGATGTGTGTTCAGCTGTTGCATCTTCTTTTTCGATTCCGGCCAATGCTTCACAAGAAATCGTCAACTCCGCAACGGGTCTGGATGAATTTTTGCTATCCAGCAAGTCTCCGGCGTCAGCGGATGTCTACCTTCGCGCGGCAGATAAGTTTCGTTCGTGGTGCTTGGCCGGTAAGTTGGTTTGGATTGGTAGTCAACCGTTCTCGTTGATTATGTATCTTAAGCATTTGTCTTCTCAGGGTGTATCCTTGTCGTATATAAATCAGGTGTGTGCATCTGTTTCCTGGATTCATGCACTTGTTGGAATTACTTCACCGACTGCCCATCCTGTGGCAGTGCTCGCTCTGGAAGCCGCCCGACGGCTGTGTGCACGTCCAGTCCATAGGATTTTAGCTTTGCCTGTTCAGGCTTTGTCCAAGATGGTCCGGTATCTGTCACAAGAACCTACAGTTTTCAGTCTGCGCATGGCAGTCTTCTTAACCTTTGCATTTTTTGGGTTTTTGAGGGCCTCTGAGGCGCTGCTTTTACGGGTCGGTGATGTCTGTGTTTGTAATTCTTACCTGCGTATTAGGATTTCACAGTCCAAAACGGATCAATTTAAGCACGGTGCTCACGTTTTGATAGCTTGCCATAACACTATTTTCTCTCCCGGAGAGCTCTTGTCTTCTTATTTACAATTGCGTGGCATTGAGCATTGCATTCCCCAGGCTTTTTTATTTCCGCAGTTTCGAGGTCTGCAAGAGATTGATTCTGCTATATCCTATTCCAGTATGCGGAAGCTATTTATCCAAACGCTGCGTGCCTGTAATTTACCGACTAATTTTTCTTTACATTCTTTGAGAGCCGGAGGTGCAACAGAAGCATGTCGCCAAGGAGTTTCTGCAAGGCAAATTCAACTTCACGGACGATGGCGGTCTGAACGTGTCAACGATGGATACATTACCGACGACATCCGGTCAAAGCTTGCCGTGACTGAACGCCTTGGGCTGTAGAACGTTATGAACTGCAGAGCATACAAGCGTCTTTCTTTGTATTTGTTATCTAATTGTAGTTTTCGTGAATAAACTATGGGCAGAAACGGAAGTTATTTTGGGAACATCGTGGAAAAATAAATAGTAATTTTTCAGACTAGTAACTTTTTTTGTAAAGGAAATTAGAGGTCTTTTCGGTTATCCACCCCCCCCCCAGCCCGAATTTCCTCAATTTTAAAGGTACAGATAAAATTTTGGTATCAATCGATTCAGCTCGATGAGCTGGTTCAGAAAACACTCATTTTACCCACATCCCTGACAAAATTTTTTTTTCGATTTTTTGAGGTCCAATGGTCCCCCCTCGGGAACCCAAAAATTTTTTTCTTCGGAATATGGTCATATTGAGGATCATTCGACTCGGCTTGATGAGACAAGTCGATTAGTGTGTAATTTTTTGAAATCTACCCCACCGTTAGAAAGTTATGATGGCCCAAGTAACCCTGAGGCGCAGAAATAAATTTCAGGTCATACCGTTCTGGGTATACTAAGCCTAAGCCTTAGTCTTAGCCTAACCTAAGGCCCTTATATGAGACATACACTAAGCCTGATCTGTTAACAAAGCATGATCTGGCAAATTTTTGCACTGTCATTTGGTTTTTAGGACATGACAGGCTTTTTGTCTCAGTTGGCAAAGTCTCATGCGTTCAGTACGTCAAAACTTTAGCGCATGCGCGACTAAACTTAAAATGACCCCGTTGGCCATCCTATTTTGTCAAAGCCGATGTGGAATCGAAAACCATTGTTACGGAACAAACAGGGAATTTGGCACGGTTTTTCGTTAACCAAAATTGGACAAAGTGGAATCCAACTGCCAGAAATTACTAACTGTCTCGGAACAGAATTTTGGCGATTTCTTATTAATAGAAAACGGTTCACTGCTAATTAGAACATTGACTAATTCAGGATTCGCTTTTGTTCGCCAACACGAACGTGGTTAAAATTTTTAGTTTTCAGCATTCGCGAACATTGCCATCTCAAATGAAATTGAACAAATTTTTGTTCACAAAACGAGTTAAATTTTCTGTAAATGTTCAAGTGTTCGCGAACAAACAATTTTCATATTTTAAATTTTCAACAAATTTGTACAATCATTAAATTATTAACCTGGAATCATAGTCGAATACGATATAGAAAAGAACTTGTTCGCGAACAATTTCACCCATAAAATGTTCACTAATAAATTGTAGATTCAAACACAGCGCGAGCACGATTAATAAGTCATTATCTCCAACGCAACTTTAATTTTAAAAAGCAAATGTTCGCAAACATTTGATGCTTGGTGATTTTAATCATACATGCTCATAGTGATGTCGCTTGCGTATTTCTCTATGACAAAATAATCTATACAAAAATAAATTTATTTAAGAACTACGTTTGTGTTCGCGAACAACATTTGCTTAAGAATATACGTTTGTGTTCGCGAACAAATTTTATTTTTTATACGTTTGCGTTCACGAACAAGTTTAAAAATTCTTTATTTCAAATGTTGAACAACATGTTTAAAATAGTTTCCATCGCTGAGTTATTGCACCCCATGTGTCGAGCGATGCCTCCCTGTAACACTGTTCACGAACAAAACGCACGAATTTAAAACTCACAAAATTATGTTTTCAACAATTTGTGGATTTCATTAACGAATTTGCGAACCAAAAATTACCCATTTCATACCACCTTACAGCTGTTCTTAAATGGCTTTTACTACATTATGCAATCACAAAGAAGCGTTCTGTTACAAAAAATATGGCAATTTTAAAAATAGGATGGTAGGCGGGGTCATTTTAAGTTTAGTCGCGCATCACTTCATTCCGACCTGACCACAAAGATCCGCGTGCATACTTCGTCCGACCTGACCGGACCCTACGCGACGCGATACATCCTACGCCCGACACGACTGCCAACATTAATTCTAATTTGCTCGTACTACATAAACCACTACCACCGGTGATCGCACCAAAATTCCATTTCTGGTATCTGTTGTCTTGTCTATAAGCAAGATTAATTGAAGTATAATACTGATAAATACTTCCAAGTATACATTTTAAAATTAAATCCCTCCTAGATCAAGATTGTTTAAAAGTTGTCTAAATCTCAACTTGTTATGGTCAGACGCATAAACACAACCAAAAATTACACTGTAACATCTAAGCTGACATGACGAAGGAACAGCTTTGCCTACATCATGTCAACTGGTGCATATCGTTTCTGACTAACACCACACTATTAGTTGCTGTATCTTAGATACAACTTCTAGTTTTGATGGAATGTTTTTGGTGTTTGCAATGCGATGTGATTATTAACAGAACACAATATTGAACATGAAGAACACTATTATGCTCGTGATCAAGTAATGTAAAGCATCAATTCTGGCGATGTTGAGGGACCGTGAGTTGAAGACAAGTAAGTTATGTCCAAATTTGTTTCCTTTACAATGGTTCCACGGCATTAAACAAAGGTTTTCGACAACCGCACAGACATTAAACTACCCTTGAATTTGTCTCCTCATTTAAACGTTAAGATTGTGTTCTTCGTGGTACGCCAAGAGTGCATACGGGAATGGTGCCACACTTCCTAGAATTGCAATGTAAACCTATAAAGATGACACGGGCGTTTTCGGCCCTAGAACATAATTTTTGGATCCGATGGGGTCGATCCACTACATTTGTTGGGCTTGGGGAGGGTATGTCTGACCTCTTCCCAGTTTTATGGTGGCTAAACGTAAATTTTTCCCGCTAAACTGGCTTCGCTCTATCTCCCCACAAAACGAAAGGGCCCGAGCTACATCTCCACAAAACGTAGCGGGCGGTGAATTTTTACCCACCCCTCCCTTTGAAAAGAGGAGCAGGGACCCAGATAAATTAGCAAGCTGCTTCTGTACAACTGGTCAGCTCAAAGCGTTATAACAAAAGCCTTGGAAAACATACTTTTTCTGACGTATGAACGATTTCTCCAAGAGATATAGAAGCCACAGTTTGGGCCGAAATGAAATTAGATTTAAATCATAATTTTTTGAAACATTTCGATAAAACATATACAATTTTTCAAATGTCCTACCTGTTGACATCGGCTTTCTCTTTTGTGGGGCTTCTTCTGTATTTCTGAAAACGAGAAAAGATTTACACTTGTCAGAATATCTTCATCAATTTACCTTTGCAAATGATTACCCACTGCCTTTGAAATTGCTCGATTGAGGTCGCTAACAGTTGTCTTGACTGAGGCATAAAAATTACCGTTTTTCACATATGAAATTATTTCGGGCACATCAAATAACCTTGCTACTTATAATAGCATGTTTTGCATGAAATTGCGTCAAAAAAGTTCGACAGACGTTTTGAGGACCACAGTTACAATCACTAAGCAGCCGTGTTTTGTAAGATAGGAAGTCCGCTGAAAACTCATAGTTTGCCCTTCGAGGTACTTTGAAGAAGCACATAAAAATTAAAAAATTCAAAAAAATTGCAGTGAACGACGCGATCGTATCATTGCTATATATGAAACTTTCTAAACTTCCTGCTTATCAAATGCATTTTGGACAGATTAGCAAAAGCATTTATTGGGATCAACTATAACGCATTGGTCGTTTTAATCTATGTTATGGTCATGAAATCGACGCTAGTTAAAGCCATCTATGCGGAGACATAAGCGCAATACAGTTGAAGACTAGACACAGAACATAAAAGCTAAAAACTTTTGTATACCCTAAATTGAATTTAGTGGTCTTGTTGCTTTGCTGTCGCGCAGCATGCGTAATGGCGATGAAGAATTTTCTAAAGTTGTTGCTCAAAAAGTAAAATCAAATGCGTGATCAGACAATATAAGTCGACTCTTTGGCGAGGTTTATGACTTTTGCAGACAGACATCGTACGGTATAGTTTCAGTGATTAAAAAACACCAGAGGGTGAATCGAATATTACCAACGTTACAAAATATATCTTTTTGTTGTATTATTTATTTGTGGGTCCTTTTCAGCACAAGTAGGAAATAAACCAGCGCACTAAGGTTGTTATGACGCATTCATTTGTAATTTGTTATCCTGGTTATTTGCGTTATGGCGTGACATTTGATCCGTTTTTGATTTCGTTTGAGTAGCTGGAATTGGAATTGTTCCTCAAGATTACCAGGCAAAATATCGAAGCCATAAAAGCAACAAATTTTATCGAAATGCGCCGTTTACTCCGCCAACGACTCCGGCATAGATAGAGATAGGGTGGCAATTAATCCGAAAGCGTTGACCAACTGATCTGCAATTTACATAAACGGGGAACTAGCAAATACGATCACAGTTTTGCCAAAAATTTAGCTGAAAGTTACAATGCTGTTCAAACTCTGTTTGAACATAATGCCTGTGAATTAAAAAATTAGCACAAAGTCTAAATTTTTATCTGGGCAAAAATGGATGCTGCGCGGAGGCTGTTGGGTTTAACTGGTTGACACCGTTGCTTTTACTAGCCAGATCAAACCATGAATAAATGTTTAGTTCAAATTAAATGGATAATAGTTAAACTCAATTGAAGATATCAGTCATTCATAGCTGAACATTTAGCAAATCGGTGTAGTCTTTGCAAATGTGCAGCCGCTAGCAGTAACATTTCATCGGTTCTGGTTTGGAAAATATTTTTACCCCATATTTCGTAGCCAAATATAAATATTGGGGTAATCGCAACAGCACCCGCTTGTCACAAAATCGACACATGCTTGGTAAAACATGACCCAAATAAAACCAATTATTCCAAAGTCATAAATTATAACAACGAAATACAAACGAATTTTTATCAGTTATATTGGATTTAGCAATTTATGCAGTAATTTGGGAGACATTAGGACAATATCGACAGTATGATATGATAAGGATATATGCCAACTGTCAAAATTTAAACCAAATAACTGTCGTCATCCTCAAGCTATAGTAACAACAACAATATCTACATTACTTTGTCACAAAATTGCTTGTTTTGTTCTCTCAGTCCATTGCTAAAGGGTTATCGGCTAGTCGTCAGACCAGCAGTTGCAGTAGCACAGGTCACCTGTGGTCCGGAAATTTTTAACATTTCACTTTAGCGGTTACGATATTGTGGACGGAAAAAGCCAAGTTCGATGTGATTATTTTTAAAATGGAATTTGTTTCATACCTGCTCGTGGAAAGGGACATATATGCAGAGAAACGCTTATACGGTTATGTTCCGATGGCTAACTACAATGAATGGTAAAATATTGCATATATCCGCCCTTCGATTCCTGGGTCATAGCCGTTGTTGCAATAAAACTGTAATTTAACTAAGTAACTACATCAATATGATGATCTATCTTTGGCACAAAAATTTGTAGCTATTGGTATTAATTTAACGCTTTTGGTGTTGTGGCTTGCTTGGAGTGATAATGATTCCTAAGTGAAGGGCACCCTCGGCTACAACATGGGACGAGATTTGGATGATATTATGTTTGACTTCAGGAAATAGAGGGTCATACTTACTTTTGCCGAATTAATGATTGGTAATATCTATGGACAATTCTAACAACAATAAATTTCCGAGATTGTTTTGGCATAGCTAACGACGAGCCGTTCCTGTGCTACCTGCACATAGCTAGGTCTATGTGATGGCTCTTCTAGGGTATAATGACACGACATAATAGACACGTGTGAAGTCGTCAGGAGCCGAGCCAAACATCCTGGCAAATCCTAAATGCGGCAAGCTAAGCTAATTGGTAGATTGGGACTGACGTAAGCTCTCTCAATCCTTCGTCCTGTGGCAGCCGAAGAAGCTGGATTCGCAAGCGTGCCTTGCAGGAGCTGACGGTACAGATATGCAACTCCATTGTTTGTTAGGGGGACATTTATTACCCAGAAAATATTTTGCCCAATTAATGTTGAACCAGGCCGGTCCGGACAGAAATCCATATGGCCCAGACTGCGGTGGTATGGACAGCCGCGCAGCTACCTTTAATTGAGAAGAAATTCAATATAGTTTATCTGTTACACCTACATTCATTTCAGTTTTTCTCTTAATGACCCATTTTTCTTTTTATTACACACTAATAGCAAAACCAACAGTAACCACTGACTGTGGGTTACAAAAGCAATATTCATTATAGTTTATGTTATAATTCAAACGGTTATCCTGTCTATGGACTACTGTTGCCTACTATTAAGAAAACTCTATTACGCTGATTAAGTAGTTATAATCTATCGCTGTGTTGTTGAGGGACAGACATACAGTTGAAGAAATTTTTTATTAGTAGCATTTATTTATATAGTAGTAGGATAGGGGATCATGGTAGCCGCTCATTGAGTGGCGAATTTCGCCGCAGAGAGAATACAGCGACTGCAGTGTAATTACATTTCTCTTTCAATCGCTGTATCCGCTGCCTTATACATCTCGTAACCTCTATTACGCTGATCAAGTAATTATAATCTATCGCTGTGTTGTTGAGGGACAGACATGCAGTTGAAGAAGTTTTTTATTAGTAGCATTTATTTATATAGTAGTAGGATAGGGGATCATGGTAGCCGCTCATTGAGTGGCGAATTTCGCCGCAGAGAGAATACAGCGACTGCAGTGTAATTACATTTCTCTTTCAATCGCTGTATCCGCTGCCTTATACATCTCGTAACCTCTATTACGCTGATCAAGTACTTATAATCTATCGCTGTGTTGTTGAGGGACAGACACGCAGTTGAAGAAGTTTTTTATTAGTAGCATTTATTTATATAGTAGTAGGATAGGAGAGCATGGTAGCCGCTCATTGAGTGGCGAATTTCGCCGCAGAGAGAATACAGCGACTGCAGTGTAATTACATTTCTCTTTCAATCGCTGTATCCGCTGCCTTATACATCTCGTAACCTCTATTACGCTGATCAAGTAATTATAATCTATCGCTGTGTTGTTGAGGGACAGACATGCAGTTGAAGAAGTTTTTTATTAGTAGCATTTATTTATATAGTAGTAGGATAGGGGATCATGGTAGCCGCTCTTTGAGTGACGAATTTCGCCGCAGAGAGAATACATACAGCGACTGCAGTGTAATTGCATTTCTATTTAAATCATTGTATTCGCTGCCTTATACATCTCGTAACCTGATTTTACGCTGATCAAGTAATTATAATCTATCGCTGTGTTGTTGAGGGACAGACATGCAGTTGAAGAAGTTTTTTATTAGTCGCATTTATTTATAAAGTAGTAGGATAGGGCATCATGGTAGCCGCTCTTTGAGTGGCGAATTTCGCCGCAGAGAGAATACAGCGACTGCAGTGTAATTACATTTCTATTTAAATCGCTGTATCCGCTGCCTTATAACATCTCGTTGCGTCTCCAGGGTCTCATACTCGATGTGATGAAAGCACCATGAAACAATAAGACACGTTGCGTAACAGATGACTGTCGTATTGAATAATTTGTTTTCCGTTTCCGGCTACGTCCAAAAACGGAAGGTCAACACTTTCGCAAAAGTTTAAAAGTTCGAGCCAACCAGAAAACCGGAGCTGGGGAAGATTTAAAGGAAAACTCAATTACTACTCCTAGAGACGAGGTAACCAACCTTCGTCATCAGGGGCTTCTTCAAAAGCATGTCCGGCAAGTTTGACTGCTGTTGAAAAAAATGGCGAGCGCCCTATTCTTTTTTGGTTTACCACAAACTAGTATTATTAATACTGAGACTCTAATAAGTTACCGAAACAGGATATATTGTTGGTCTAATATAGTCTTCTTTTAACCCCGCTGTTCTGGAACTTGTCGACGACGCAGGGTGATCTGAATCTTCTCGTAAAATGAAGTTACATCGCTACCCCTAATCCAATTTTACATATGTGTACAATGTAACAAAAATTCTCTCACTTGTTTATAACTACAAAAATTAATTTAAGGAACTTCCCGTAAACACCTCTTTTTATTTATATAACAAGCTCGGCTGTTGAATATAAGATTTAAATGAATTTCTAGAAAGATTTGAATGTTGTTTTTCTAGGAGGTTTGTAATGTTCCGCTTTATACTGATCCGGGACAACTTTCACATATTTCTTAATTACGGTGTATATTAAATACTATGTTAAAAAATTGTTGCTTTCTAAAACTACATTCAAAGCGTTTGCTGCGCCACTCTTGCTACCAATTCGGAAATCCACCAGCCTCCATTCGCCAAGTGAAGGAGTTCGTCTCGCCTGTCTACTGTTCAACAGTTTAGAACATGCTATACTGTCAACTAAAATCTACCAAAACTTACTATAGGCTACACAACAACCGCATGCTTCACATCATGTGGGTGTGATCCTTGATCACGAGAATGTATGAGAAAAATACTGTAAAGGGAAATATTAGGTGTGGATCCGAACCAAAAATCTGTTGAGTAATCATCTCGTCGTCATTAGTCAAGTATCAAATCCAGATCGCTGTGCCAGTGAAACAGTGTTTACATTAGTTACTGTTGCTGATCGAGCATTCTTTTCACTTATATTTCTCATTGTTAAAATATTAGCTTGTATGAAATTTCACTTTATCGAATAGCATAATGTTATATACTGTTAGTTTCGCTGTTAAAATTGATTGTCTTTCAGAACTTCAGCGACACCTCCGATCCCAAAAATCAAACATATAACCACAGACGAAATAGCACCGGCAGGACCGTGATTGACGTATTACTAACATATAACGTACATTGCACAAAGTATATAACGTTTAAAACCTATGAAATGTCGAAAAACCATCACATCCTAACGGTTGTGGCAGTAAATGAGACCCTACAAAGACTCTTTCGGAATGTAAAAATCAGGTTTTTCATCTCAAATTGAAAAATATAACAAGCTTTATTCAAATATGCAGAACCATGTTTTTGCACAACGTTGTTTAACATTAGTAAATTTCTTTTGTCACCGTAAATATTTTGCATCTGTATTAGTATTTAAATGTAAAACATTTTATGTACTCTTAATTACTTGTATCAACAGTGCATTAGGGAAGAGCATGACACTTCCCTGTACTCACATATAAACCTGTGTTTGATGTCATAATACTTAGTGCTACCGAGATTTTCCCAGCCACTTCTATAAAGATTCATATTGTTATTGTTAGTATTATTGGTGATTTCTTTTGGTCGTCACTCATCTCCAAGAAACCCGAAAGTCTCCAGTTCTTCATCTATAATCTATGAGCGTGGGTGAATGAGCATGCAAATTCGGTTTTCAGCAGTCATATATTTTAAGCCTATAATTACCTTTGGCTGCCACACCTATTAATGTGCAGATGAAGCGCGATTAGTATGATCATCGACTCCATCGTTAAAAGAGGGCTGGGCGTCAGCCCACCTGTTATACACAATGAGGCAAGATCTTGCAGGGAATTAATAAGTTTTATATTTGATTTGAGTAAACACCTTTGCCATCAACTTATTGAGTCCTGACATATGGCAGGTCTGACAATAACTGTATATATCTATAGGCATATCTTTCCCAAGATAATTCCCCAGCTTTCCAAACTTCTCTTTTGCATAACATCAATATTGTCTTAGATATATTTACGTTTTGCTTAATATGAGTATTCAAAAATAATCTTATATCAAATATCAAACCGAGATATTTGCCTGCAGTTACAAACTGTAACGTGGTACTATAAAAGTATGAAGATCGATTCACATTCTGGTTCTTTTTCCTTGCGGAAATAACTGAGTTTGTTTTGATTGGGTTTAACAGTTAATTTATTATTTCCACACCGTTTTTCTATAGCTTTCACAGCACGAGTTATGTTAGCTAATATACGGTGTGTAGAGTTGAAACGCGACTCATAATGGCTTCATCACCTGCATACAACTGTATAAAGTTTATAAGTTCTTTTAAGATTTTAATTAATTAATCCACTAGAATTTATTAGCCCATAGCAGCGGTGATAGTACAATTCTTTTAGGCGTCCCTTAATTTTCAAGCTGCAACGGCCTGTCTTGTGTTATAGGTGGTCGTAGTTTGCACTACACGGTTCTCTAACAGTTTTGAATCCATTTAATTAAATCATTGGATACTTTTATATGCATCGGTACAGCAGTGGTGCAGTGTTTGATAAATTGTTAAACGTTCCAGCAATATCAAAGAATATCACGAAGCATATAACATTTTTACCGAAATTCTTTTCAATTTTGGTAATTAGATCAAGTAATGCCGTTTTTGTAGAGTTATCGTTTTCATAAGCATGTTGTTGATTATTTAATGGTCAATTATTTAGTGTATATTGGCACATGTAGTCAGCTGCCAATTTTTCTAAGGTGTCATAGATAATAAATCTGCAAACGACTCCAATTTTCCAAAGCAAAAATCACGAAAAACAAATTGGTCTGTATGATGATGGCTCAGCTAAATTTTTGTTGGGCTTTCAAATAAAAACAACTTTAGCAAATTGCTATGTATATGAACTATTACCAAAGCAATACTAGACTTATACATTAGTAACGTTTTATATCTGTAATAAGCCACCTTCCTTTAACATTTTATGTATGGTGCAACGTTTAATATTTACTCTGTAAAACATCTATGATGGTTTGCAGCGTTGAAAGCTTTGCTAAAATTTATTTACATCCCGAATAGCAATCAATATTTGACTCTATTGGGTTCACGTTCTTGCTCCATGCGCCCCTGAAAATTAAAATTTGCATCGATTTTGATCAAAAAGACGATTTCGAATGTTTCTGCTAAATGAAGTAACAAAGACTTCGTGTTTTATTAAGAAAACATTTTTAGCAAAAAAAGTTCGTCAGTACTGACTGTTGTTTTCGTGATTGTCAGGTGTATGTCTCTACACTGTTTGACTTTACAGTCGCTGCATTGTATCGAATTAAATAAATATTATGGACGCACATTATATAAACAAATTATGATAGGTAAAATCAAAATAGCTATACATTATTGTATAATAATCAAGAGCTGCAACAATTAAATAGCTATATATTATAGCATAATAATCAAGAGCTGCCACAATTAAATTGCTATACACTATAGTATAATAAAGAGCTGCCACAATTAAATAGCTATACATTATAGTATAATAATCAAGAGCTGCCACAATTAAATAGCTATACACTATAGTATAATAATCAAGAGCTGCCACAATTAAATAGCTATACACTATAGTATAATAAAGAGCTGCCACAATTAAATAGCTATACATTATAGTATAATAATCAAGAGCTGCCACAATTAAATAGCTATACACTATAGTATAATAATCAAGAGCTGCCACAATTAAATAGCTATACACTATAGTATAATAAAGAGCGGCCACAATTAAATAGCTATACACTATAGTATAATAATCAAGAGTTGCCACAATTAAATAGCTATACATTATAGTACAATAATCAAGAGCTGCCACAATTAAATAGCTATACATTATAGTATAATAATCAAGAGCTGCCACAATTAAATAGCTATACACTATAGTATAATAAAGAGCTGCCACAATTAAATAGATATACATTATAGTATAATAATCAAGAGCTGCCACAATTAAATAGCTATACACTATAGTATAATAAAGAGCTGCCACAATTAAATAGCTATACATTATAGTATAATAATCAAGAGCTGCCGCAATTAAATAGCTATACACTATAGTATAATAATCAAGAGCTGCCACAATTAAATAGCTATACACTATAGTATAATAAAGAGCTGCCACAATTAAAGAGCTATACATTATAGTATAATAATCAAGAGCTGCCACAATTAAATAGCTATACATTATAGTATAATAATCAAGAGCTGCCACAATTAAATAGCTATACATTATAGTATAATAATCAAGAGCTGCCACAATTAAATAGCTATACACTGTAGTTTAATAAAGAGCTGCCACAATTAAATAGCTATACACTATAGTATAATAAAGAGCTGCCACAATTAAATAGCTATACATTATAGTAAAATAATCAAGAGCTGCCACAATTAAATAGCTATACATTATAGTATAATAATCAAGAGCTGCCACAATTGTATAATAATCAAGAGCTTCAACAATTAAATAGCTATACATTATAGTATAATAATCAAGAGCTGCCACAATTAAATAGCTATACACTATAGTATAATAAAGAGCTGCCACAATTAAATAGCTATACTTTATAATATAATAATCAAGAGCTGCCACAATTAAATAGCTATACATTATAGTAAAATAATCAAGAGCTGCCACAATTAAATAGCTATACATTATAGTATAATAATCAAGAGCTGCCACAATTGTATAATAATCAAGAGCTTCAACAATTAAATAGCTATACATTATAGTATAATAATCAAGAGCTGCCACAATTAAATAGCTATACACTATAGTATAATAAAGAGCTGCCACAATTAAATAGCTATACTTTATAATATAATAATCAAGAGCTGCCACAATTAAATAGCTATACACTATAGTATAATAAAGAGCTGCCACAATTAAATAGCTATACATTATGGTATAATAATCAAGAGATGTTACAATTTAAAAACCGCTCTCACCTATTTTAACTAATTTAGAGTAAAAGCAGTGTCGACAATCTGAGCACTTTGGTCTGCAAACTGGGAAATGGAGTGAAAAATTTTAGGTTTTATATGTAAGACAGATTTAATAATTTTTTCATATGTTCAAACGTGGAACAGTCAGTCCATGTCAAAAGCTTCCGTGCGTTCCACTCCATTTGTTCGTAGCAATTGTGATATGGATTTTTGACTTTTCGTATATTTCGGAATTTCGTTTTCTGCACAGCTATTATATACAGATATAAGTCCGCTACAAATTGTTAGTTACACAATAAGTGAATTTGGTTGGTGGCGTAATTACATGAACAATTGTTACATTTTTGACGTCCATAATGGTAGATTTTGCGTGAAGCTTAGGCTTGTTTATGCCTATAGCTGTAGGGTTGTGATCATGTATTATGTATTGTTTTATTAATAAAATGCTTGCAATATTTCATAAATTAACATAAAAATCCGTTTAAATTTGTTGCTAAAATTCGAATATTTAAAATATAAAGAATATATTGAAACTTATGTTCAAGACTTGATGCTCATGTTTGAAATACTTGGCTTTTAATATATATTTGGTTATAAATTTATACAAGGCTGATAAACCGACCGTTCATTGATTTGTTGAATTTTTTGGATTTCGGCAAATTTTTTTAAAGATTTCTAGTTTAGTTCAATAATGCTAATTGGAAAACCGATTGATCTGCGTTATTTAATTTCTCCACAATTGGAGTTCATTTATATTTGATATTTTGGGCCAACATTTTCGATAATATTGTAGTAAAACACTATCGTCAAATTCTCTAAAACTAATAATCTAATTTCCGAATACGATTTTTTTAACATAATAAAACTTGTAGCAACGTAACTTATTCAGTATTTTCACAGCTACGGCATATTTTGTGTTGAATTTATCCGAACTATATGCTAAAAATGATAAATAAACAATGTTCTGGGCCAGTGATTCAACTTTATTTTACTGAGGTCGGTCCGGTCTTGTCCGGACCTGTGCTGATCTTTGCCGGTGCGAACAGCACCTTCTGAAATTCATTTTGTTGTATTAACGCGCGTCCGGAACATCAGGGTTAAACATGAGACTTTGTTTCATCAACGGTGCTCCTATTTCGGTAATATATTAACATCTAACTAGTAATAATACTTGTTGATAGAAAAAGAAGGAAGAATAGGAATTAGGAAAAATAGGAATATTCCTCATCACCATGTAAATTGCTCAACACGTCTTTAGCCACATTCCCTGGTTTCAAATAGTAATCAATTTTTATAAATACTGTTAACTGAGCTAAATGTGACATAAAAAGCATAAGCTAAAAGAACGTAAATGTAACAGCTAAATTATACTTCATTTATCCAACATTTTGTAAATCAAGGGTGGATCGGTCTACACCCGCTGTTGTTCGGACTGCCGGCTACGGAAAGTGTGGCCGGGACCGGTCTAGTTACATCTATTGTATAGGCATTATGTTTTCTTACTTTTCAGTAATGCAATTTAGTTTGCAGAAACAGCATTTTTATAGTTTATGATTATTTCAGCTATGTACTCAGCCACAGGATTGATGCTACGCATAGCTTAAAACCCATAAAAAATGTTCAGACGATAGTATTTATAGATGAGTTAATTGTTCCGCCATTTTATGTTGCTTTGCTAATAAAAGACGAGTTTATGGTGCCTAAAGCACAAAGTATGGTCGGCGCTAGGGTAGATGGGAGCTAAGATTTTCTGTCTCAAAGTTGTTTTACTTGAAGCACTTGGCGATATGCTTCCCAATAGTAACAGCTTTATGGATTTAGCACCGCGAAGAAATATGTTTTGACGACAATTTTCAGACCAACTGAAATATTTCTAAACGATTAACGAATACCAGCGTAAGTTTTCGCATCTACCCGTAATATTAAAAACATCACGCATGACCGTATGACCATTAAATACAATAAATCACCATTAGCCTTTTGAAACAAAATTCGGAAAATAATTTTAATATTATGGTCAGAATCTGTGTTCTTTCTAACGTACGGTTACATTCTAGAAGCACATTAACAAACAGTTAAACGAATAAGTTAAAATGCAGCGTTTACTACAAAATGTGATTCTAACAACTTTAAAAACATAATGAAACTGAAAATTCTTGTGTTATATAGCAGCGCGGCGCTAATCACGTTTCTCGAAGTTTCGAGTCGTGCAAGTTCAGAGCCTCAATGGCATCTCCGCAATCGATCATTAATTTTACGCTTAAACATTTTGACATGTTAAAGATTGTAACAGTTTATTTAATTTTTCTTTCAAATCGTATATCATGTTTCAAAAACTAATACCATATCTTTGAGTGCGATTTTTGACTGCATATTTTGTTGAACGCGAACGCTATCACGCCTTCCGCACAACTTCGTTTGGTCCACACCGAATGTGTTGATTTTAACTCCGAAAACAAGTGTGGTGTAACATTATAGATTTGAAAACGCAAGTCCTTTAAAATGCTACATCGAGCGATATATACAAGTGTGCATGTGATTTTATGTGTTAATCTTCGCCAAACCCTCAGTACACGAGAAAACCAAAAAATTTTTGTCACAGCCACAAGGCCTTCTATAGATTATCACTATAGGCTCTTTTTGTTTTGTCGTTACTGTTGTTGCCATTGTTACCGAAACCAAATGGGCAATACCAATAACATTGATAATAGTAATATTAATAACTAAAATTTGTATAGCTTAAAGTTTCGTACAGTTGTGTGCGGTTGAATAGTTACAAAAATCAGTCAACGAAAACGAGCGTTTTAAACAAAAGATGAGCAAAGAAGAAAGATGCCGATTTTGTCCTGTTTTAAACTTACTTCACTTTTGACCAAACAGCTTAATAACTGTGTGCGGAAATATTTGAGATGATCAATGCATCGCAACGCCGTTTTATTATTTCTTTAAAAATTTTAGTAATTTCTTAGCGTTCCCGCTCGGTTCAGCAACTAGAGTCTCTGCAATTACCATAGTACATTGGCTGCATAGTCCGAGCTAATGTATTTTATGGTCCTGCAACATCCATCGCTTGCATTTCCGTGTTTTTACGCTGTTGGTTCTATGCTACCAAGCTGGATAGCTTAGATATATGCTTCTGGTAACAATTTTCATAACCATCAACAAGCGACATTATTTTCCCTTTTTACCTCGCCAGAGAATTTTTCAGCGGTATTAACAGATTGGCTTTAGTGACAAAAATTGCAGTTCGACAAACCTTGTTGGCGGAATGTTTGGTAGATACAATGTAGTATGCGTAATGGCATCCAGAATTATGAGCTGTCATGTTAGTTGCAAAATCATGTAATATTTGGCAAGTAAAGATAGCTGTGCCCGATTTCCAATGCACAGAAAGTTTTATAAATCATGTGTGCAGCTGATACTGTTGTTTCTTACTGCTATTTGCACCTTAATTTTACTGATCTAAATTTAGAAACGGACTTATGTGTCCTCTTTCGTGCATTATATATAAATGGAATTCAAGCGCTGAGACTGTTGGCTGTATCAACATTCGTAGTTATTTGTATTGTAAATGTACTTGCATAGAACAATAAAGTGAAATCTGGATTATATACATAGCGGCACACCCCAACTTGTGATGTATGCACTGTGCAAATTTGTGATCGCTTCTGTAATTTGTTTCTTTTTTGCGACCACCCCAGAGATGGTATTCACCTAAAAAGAAATGCATAAAAGCAGGTTATAGCATTTAGCCCTGTTACCGACACACAAAAAATACAGTCTAGGTGAGAATAGCCGTAATCGTTTGAGGGCTGCCCCGGCCGCAAAGAAGCGCAATTGACCTCGGCCGAATCCAGGCCCGGCCCGAAATCTTGAAGAGTAGGTCCGAAGCCCTCGTCGGTACAAATGAAAAATTGGTACGCGCGGCTCGACACAGAAGGATAGAAGTAGGAATGGTAGGCCAAAAGTTTTAGTTGTTACCATTTTATAGCTCCTGAAAGCATACTCTTTATGTAATTTTGGCCATAAATATTAGCGTTGAATAACTTACTTCTTCATGAAAATCACTTTTTTTGTTCTAGGTATTTCAACTTACACCATAGATATTCGAACATTTTAGCCCAGTCGTCCCACTCATAACGAATCGACGTAAGATAGAAGAAATTTTTATCAGCTGATTTCAGTCATAGTGGTTTGAATCTTCTTACGTATGCGTCGAGACGACCATAGGAGTATTTGTACTGCTGTAGATATTTCAGTTGAGGTCATCGACAGTGTGCAAATTTTCTTCAAACCATTATAGCCGTTACCAGATTTCAAATGAAGTTGACAAAATTTGAGTTCATTTTGCTCTATAATAGTGGTTTTTTAAACCCCTGCTCGTGATTAAGTTGAAATATGCACTAATGGCTATATTTTTATATGTTAATGATTGATTGGTGCCGTTGAAAATGTAATTGTCTAATTTACAACTTTTAGATTGAAAAACGTGGTAATCTTGATAATATATGATTTAATAGTATGCAAGTGATCCAAATTAACTAGTGGTGGGAAGGACGCTCGTGATCCCATTTGGTTACGGCAAGTATTCATGATCTTCGGGACAGCCTGTTGACCGGTGTCCAGATACGTTTTTGTACCTGAGGATTCTCGAGGTCCTTGAACAATGGCCGCGCAACCAATTCATGACACTTCAGAGTTTCAACGTTGGTGAAGCAATGGATATCAATGATTTATGATACAATGCTGGCCTAGCTTGGTATACCAATCGGTCTTTTGTCCTCGAGTCTATCAACCCATCTTACTAATATCAATCGCCCAGCCATAATTAAAAACATGGTAGTGATTTTCATATCGCAAAATTTTCTGCGATCCAAAGAAAACAATTCAAATTTGAATAAAAACTGGTTATCCTCGTTTCTGCTTTCAAATCTTAGAAGACAGCGGGCTTCGTTTTTCTGGTTTGAAATCTGAGAAAAACATATTATCCTATTTTATACTTTTAAACCTGAGAAAACACGTCCTAATTTTGGGTTTGAAATATGAGAAAAACTTCGTTGACTTTCTTTCTGGTTTACGCTGATAGTAGCCATGCCATTATTGATAGTCTGCTGTAAGGTTTGAGCAAAATACACAATGTAACAGATGTTGAAGCCTGACAAAACAATTTTTGTTCGTTAAGTTTAACAGGTATAATATTTTGAAATATGTAAACTCGGTAAGTTTGGATATTGCCACCTAGGCCGATTTGTAACGGCAGTTCTCACAAATCTTATCTAAGAAATATGAATTATTGTCAATATTTTAACTATATGTATATTACTAATTTATATATGATATATATTTTCAGCTTCAGGTGTGTATATCTCTAGGCTTTATATAGTTGCGAAAAACCCAATATGAACCGCCATCAGCGCTGCAACGTATCTATGCTAGCTATCATTGGAGGTCTGCTACTTATTTCAACGGTATATGGAGCGACAAATTTAAGAAGTAAGCCAAGTTTACAACGGTGTGGAGACCCATGTGTTTCCACTTGATGTTTGAGAACAACGTTACTGTTAAATACAATGAAACATGGGTAAATGTCAGAAATTAGATATCGTGTAAAAAAGCTTAAACAACGTAAAAAAATTAGCTGTATACATAAGGATTTTAATAATTGTATGAATTTTTCACATTTATCGGCGTATATAAATTGAAGCAGCCGGATAGCTGGGAACTGCCATTGCATTTGAATCTTCTCTAGTCTTAATGGCAACTGATAACCAACAATGTGTGAGGTTGAACCCAACCATCGCTTTTTAGATAAATTTATGCAACTGTACATTTATTTATTATATTATTATGATTATGCGACAGAAAAATGAGTTAATGTTTTCTACAATTAAACATTAACTCATTTTTCTGTCGCATAATTATAATAATAAAACAAATTAATGTACAGTTGCACAAATTTACCTAAGAGCTACTGTAAATTTCAGGCGATCCGTCAAAAATATATTAAGAAAAATAAATATTTGATTTGCCGTAAAACCGTAGAAATTCGATACTCATGTCAAAATATGGTTTAACTAATTTTTTAGAACAGTTTACAGCCGTGACACTTTGTAGTGAAAATGACTTAAAGTGGCTTATTTTCTCTGAAACTTTGCCGAAATGATGATTATCACATAAATATATCTATATTAACTATATACAGTGCTGTTAATGTGGGAGCAAAGTTATAATTTGCTGTCACAAAATATATAAACGTACAGTGGGTGAATTAATGTTTTAGATAATGTCATGTTCTCTATCTAGCGCATCATGTCCAGCTCCTTGCTTTGTGTGATCATATAATTTTTATGCCCTCTAAGATTAAGTCTGGCTTGGGGACACATTTGAGCACTAATTTTTCACCCTTTCATTAAATTATTAATCAATAATAGTTATCCTTAACTCTATTCAAGAGTGTGTTCCCCTTCAGTGGAAAAACATGACATGGCTCAATTTCTTTAGGGTTATGTTTGTTGTCATCGGAAAAGAACCCACTCGATATGGAATTTTTATAAGTTATGCACGCACAATATGGATAACGATTAACCACGAAAATATATATGTAGCGCAAACCCGTTAAGTTAAGCTCGTGGTAGAACAGAAATTGCAAACCATAAAAATTAACGAAAGAATATTATTACAAATAAATCCTAAGGTAACTATAACCCGTTCTCAGACAGGCAAAAAGTAAAATTTGTAAGCAAAAACCGTAAAAGCAACGTGAATAACCGTTATTAAAGCCAACTCGTCAGACCCATCTTTTACCATTGTTAACGCTTTTACTATTGCTAACAAATATATATATATATGTGTGTACCAAATAAATACATACAAGTTTCGAGGTCAGACTAACCTGATATACGCAGTGTACGACATTTACTCTATTTCTTTGAGAACCGAATAGAATAACTGAGCCATTGATGTCGATAATATAAATTTTTAACGCTGCTAAATTCCGGCCTTTTAGATATTCATAGCATGAAAAGTTTTTTCTTATAAGTATACAGTAACTATTCTTGGTACATTATTTGAGTACTATACTATAAGCCATTAATTATGTTATCCATATTTGCATAATAGTCTATTCTCAGCGCTTTCTAGGGAAACATTTACAAATGTTAAATAGCACAGTAGTATTTACTATTAGTTTCTATCCAAGTCTATCCATCAGCGGTTGTGAAGGATGGTTTGAAGGCAACTCTCACGATAATGATCAGTATTATTAATGCTAAGGGGCCCGATCGACCAATTTCCTTACACCGTAAAAATTAGACTTTAATTATTGATATTTGAAATACAGAAATGGCAAAAGCAAAATTTAAAGAACTTGAATAAGAGGTTCTGACGTTTAGCTATGTAATAATATAGAAATACTGTGAACTGGTCAAGATATGATTCAGAAATGAATAGAAAACCTTTTGGACTGTCGCTGTCGCCCCGTTAGCTTATATATAGCTCAAATTAGCAAAAGGAACAGCTAGTGGACTATATGTTTGTTACAAAATACTATTATAGATTACCTTACTGTTCTGTAAACTTGTTGGTATAAAACAAAAATATTAACATTTTCGGGAAATTAGTGTTCTAAAGGACCTACTACAGTTGAAAATAATAACTAACTGTAGTGTTGGCAGCATGTGATTGGTTAATAAACATTAATTTGATTTGTTTTGACTAGCAAATTTCCGTTGTTTGTTACGTTAACAATAACTGTTGTCATAATTAGTGATGCCGCATAAAGTTAAGCACAATGCAAAGTGTGCAAACAGATCACGTTGCACAGCACTGGCAAACTGAATGCAATGTTACAGCCCAATGACTATGTCAAAAGAGATGTGTAAAAATATTGCTACTTGGGTAATAGCTGCGATAGGTAACCATGTACTGTACAACATATTACATCATAACTAGTTCATAGCATGGCTCAAATTGCAAAACAAATCATTTCAAATATGTTCCTTCTGTTAATGAAATAGCCGAAGAAATTGCGGTTTTTCTGGAATGAAATTACCAGATAGTATGGTATTACATAACCAACATCTGGGAATAACATGGTACTACATTGGAATATTTTATTTCTGCTAATTTTACATATACCAATAAGACATCAAGCAGTAGTTGTAACGTTTCCAAAATGACTTTTGATGTAAAATGAAAAATTCTAACCCTGAATATAAATTTTCAGGTTTATGCGGTGAAACGTTCAATAAAGACATGCCCGGGTTTGATTTGGTTCCATTTGGGGGAAAGACGTTTGACGAATGTTGTAATGAATGTTTTGATTACACCGGTAACGTGTGGTTTTAAATCTGATTTATACCCAGATTCTAAGCGATTTTTCCCTGGATATAACTGCAATTTTCCGAGGCAATATAGTTCTACAACTGGGAGGACTTGGATTAAACTGACTATTACTTATCCACACATATACAGATATACAAGTGATTACTGTTTGAAACAGGCACCTTAGAAAAATTTACTCACGTTTATCTCTAAGCATTCTTCAGATTTCTCCGTAAAATGGACGATTTTCAATAAAAAATATCGCATTTCGTCGCTCGCAAGCAAGGAAGATTGTAGCGAGTACTGTAAAGGTTTAAAAGAAATTAAAGATTTCCGCACAACCTATAACTCATATTTCAAGACTATGGCACATCTTTTGTCAGATTAAATTAGTTGCTTACAATATCTGGATTTTATTACAAAATTTGAAGCAAATCCATCTCTGAAACAGTGCTAGTTTGAGTTGGGCACTCAACACCATATATTAAACAACATTTAGTTTCTGGTCTCGACTGTGTTACTTTAATTTGTATGAAAAATAGTATTGTGCCTTTGTACAAGAGACAAAAATTTTATTTAACATTTTTAGAAATTTGAATTTCAAATTAATAAGAAATTTGGTCTTATTCCGTGTTGTTTCGACTATGTTACGAACAATATTTTAGACAGAACTAGATGCTTCTCTAGTACCGTTGGACTTTTCATGCTGTTCATTATTGGCTAGTCAGTGCAATGCAAAAGTAGTATTTGGATACATCGCAACGGATAGCTAATAAATTCGTTTAATACTCAGTTGCGCTTAGTATCAAATCGTAGAGTTCATTGAAATGATACTGATGATAAAAGCAATATTTAGTCTAATTCCATTCCGGAATTTTTTTAGAAGTTATATTGAAGCCAAATATGAAATTGATATGAAGTCAGTGGGATCCGCCTATCCCAAAAACATATGCGCACAGTGAAATCTTGAGTCAAATGGAAGCAAACATTCCAAAGTCAAAAATGATAACAGAATTTCGGGTCAAAATAATATTTTGTTAATTATGAAATTGCGAGGATATTTGGCAGAATATTGCGATATGTAATACACAGCCTAAAGATACACATACTTTCAAAATTTCGTTCAAATACCGCAGTCAGCTGCAAGGTTTAGTAAAAAAGTTAATACCTCTGCGATTGAGACAGAAAATTAGCTGTTTTCGCTTTATTATTGCATGTGGTTTTTGGATGGTTGCCAACTAGAACCGTTCGGGTTACTTTGACAGTGAAGGAAACTCGGTAAGGAAATTTAGAGCCGATAAGAATTAGGCTTTGTAGTTACCAATATCTGGCCGTGGTAACAGTTGTGTATCTGATCAATTGGCGTCCCAACGTGCAGAGATAACGGCCGCATTCCTTTGCTGACGCCCTCATTATCGCCATCACCGCCAATTTGCTTTACGCGTTTTACCTGCCCAAACTTCTGTTATTTTCGAGTAACTGGTGATGGAGGATGATTACTGGACTCTAACGTCAACCACAACAGAGACTTGGAGACAAGTGACTTCTTCGGCGCGACTGATGGACCGATGGAGGACACTGTACGGCACGCAGAACTCGACCGGCTGCGACTGCCGGGTGAGCGGCCCTTAACGCCGCCGCCACCTCGACCGACCGGACACTTGCGTCGTGGAAAATTTTGCCGAAGCGCTCGCGACGCGAGTGCCACGAATGCGATTTTACACCACTTAACCACCCAGTCCACTGGTCCTCCTATGATACCGTTAAGGGATACGCCGACCTTCGACGGGAAACCTGGAGGTCAGGACTTCGAAGACTGGGTTCGTACTACTCCACCGCCAACGTGATGTCGACCACCGTCAGCTGATCGCGCACCGCCTTCGTGACCGGCAAGGGAGGCCTTCGCTTCCACCGGCGAAGCGCCAGAAGTTTCCTAGGACTCGTTGCTCAATAGTTGTTCCTCGTCGAGTTCGCCGCTGCTGTATTCATCGTAACTGTTGTCAGAGTCGTCAGGGGCGTAGGTTATTTCATACAGTAACCACGTCCCTGCTCATCCTCAGAATCACTATGTGCATGTGCAGTGCTTTGACTTAGATTATAGATTTTCGCTTCGCTTAAAGGATTCGCATCGCTGGCTATGGATCCATTTCGTTCAAATAGGAGTTCAACCGACTCCCTCAATCCCGATTCTTCTGATCAGCAAGATCATCATCCACATCAACTTCATTACGCAAGTCATTGAAAAAACTTAACTCAGCATGGGGAACGTTACTGCGCGCTTCAGTAACGCTTGGCGCAACGGAAGCCTCACAATGCGATGGACGGCCTTTATTTGCCACTCCGCCATCAACATCCCCGTATCTGGGCAGACCCCGGGCAATACTTTCAGCCCCAACGATCATACCCGCTTCATCGGTGCAAACGGTCGCGAACCCGCTGCTACCTCGGCTTGGATACAGGTGACAAGGGCGGCCCCGGTCAGCATCAAGGAAGGACCCAATGACCGTGGTACCCCTTGCCAATGAGGTCGGGAAAGTCACCTCAAGTCCATCGGTGCTATAATTGGCCGGTTCAAAATAGCACTCAATTACATCAACATCACTTCCATCATTATCCGCCATAAATTCACTAAGACTGCAAGCGCGACCTAACTTAGGCAAATCAGCAAGTTCATACGACACACAATTCGCATCATCACACAAGGGACGACCCGCGCGGCGGTCCGACCCACATACTACATCATACGACCTATAATTTAGAACGGAACTAGGACCAGACGACTCCGAGAGGGCCCTAACATCGTACGTCTCAGCCTCCATCGTTCCTGACCTTCCATCGGTCTCTAAAAACTCCATGGGTGTCTCACACGACGACCCGAATTGATCCGTATCTTCATGAGCCATATCAACGTCCTCGGCTTCCCTGCCGGAATAATCATCAACAACATCCACCACACTCTCTATCGGATGGCCAGCCACAGAGGAGGAAAATAATAATAACAATGGCTCAACTACATCAACATCATCATCCACATTCCTCGCAGTCATCTCCAAAGAGCTGGGGGTTCCGGAATTCCCCCTTGAGGTGATTCCCTGGGGACGGCCGGCAATAAAATCATCACTTCTCTCAAAATCGCTTAACCTATAATTTTCAACATGGCTATTCTCCATTTCATCACAAACCTCAACACTATCATTACTACCTTCCAATGCAATTAATGTTCGTTCGTTCATTCCAGGCCTACGCGTGGCCGGACGGTTCGATTGGTCGACCTGTCGCTCGCCTCGCGGTTCGCTCTCTATATCGCTCGCAGACATATATACTAGTGGATCAATACCTGCGCTAGGTATGTCCACGCATGACATATACAATCCCTCTCCCAAATAACCCTCTTTTTGGTATTTTCTATTTTCAGTGCTATATAATACAGTGCTGGTGCTATCGTCCAAGTGCTGTTCGTAGTCGGCGTCTGTTAAGTTCAATGTCCTATCTTCGGGATTGTCGATCGGCTGGAACGGACTACAACTCCGAGGAAGACGCGCGGCGTCAGCCCAAGGAGCAGTCGTAATCACATTCAAATGCCTCTCACCGAATCCCTCTGTCATCTCGGAAAAGTCCATGTCATCGTCGTCTCGGTTTATTTCATATCCGTCATCGTCATACTGCGGTTCGTCTGCAATTGCAATAGCATTCACTCGTCCAGTTGGGGCGCTATATCCTAACTTACCCTGGATCATGCCGAGTTCGCGGCTAAGCACGTCTAAACGGTGGGTAGTGGCTGGACTAGGGTCACGATTACCTTTTGTCTGCGAAGCACTACAGTTTAGTTGATATCGGCGGCGCTCTCCTGCACCTCCGCTCCTATTTCCTCCGTTTCCTACATACGGACGATTAGGCTGTTGCTGAGGACCTACATTGCGCTCAAACTGCGGTCGCTCATTAGCGGCTCTCTGATATCCGTTAGCCTGTCCTTGCCGGTTGTTATACATAGCGGATTGTCTGTTACCTGCGTAATCTCCATTACCGCGAGCATTACTAACAAAACCTGGGGGTGGACGGTTAGGCTGATATCCAGGTTGATTCAAATTCGTACGCGCCCCTCCACTGTTCCATCCGCACGCTTATTTTCGTGTCCCGCTCCGTTCTCGAAACGACGAGGCGGAGGCGGCTGAGGGCCTCCACGACCGGATAGAGTCATCGTTCCGGCGGGTAGGCTCCCTCCGTAGTTCCTCGGTTGGTACTGCATTGGCTCGCCGCCGTATTGCACCAGGAGCATAAACTGGCGCCAGGTTCGGCGTTACGCGGCACGTTGTTAGCTGCTGGCGGATAGCGCGCGGGATGCGGGCAATCGCGCATAAAGCATGTCTAATTCTCCACAGCGATAGCAAGTGATATGCGGCATCGGCAAGCATGGCGGCGCAGCAGGCGAGCCGGTCCCGAACGGCAGCACAGAGCATTCAACTGGCGCATCTTTCAGCTCGTTGTTCGATTCGTCTAATAACCAACTAATCGTATCGCTATTACTAATGTTTGCTTTACGATGTTCCTCAATCA
>JASANE010013329.1:0-19384 GCA_030248225.1 Trileptium ribeirensis | reverse complement strand
GTACTTGGTTCAGACTACGTATTGCTATTTAATTATAGTATGCACTATGTCTCCAGAAAAAACAAAAACCGGGTTTTTTTCGTTTACCGATATCTACAGTGCAAAAATGATGTGCCCAATTTGACTCCTCCAGAAAAAACAAAAACCGGGTTTTTTTCGTTTACCGATATCTACAGTGCAAAAATGATGTGCCCAATTTGACTCCTCCAGAAAAAACAAAAACCGGGTTTTTTTCGTTTACCGATATCTACAGTGCAAAAATGATGTGCCCAATTTGACTCCTCCAGAAAAAACAAAAACCGGGTTTTTTTCGTTTACCGATATCTACAGTGCAAAAATGATGTGCCCAATTTGACTCCTCCAGAAAAAACAAAAACCGGGTTTTTTTCGTTTACCGATATCTACAGTGCAAAAATGATGTGCCCAATTTGACTCCTCCAGAAAAAACAAAAACCGGGTTTTTTTCGTTTACCGATATCTACAGTGCAAAAATTAAGAGCCCAATATGACTCCTCCATAAAAAACAAAAACCGGGTTTTTTTCGTTTACCGATATCTACAGTGCAAAAATGATGTGCCCAATTTGACTCCTCCAGAAAAAACAAAAACCGGGTTTTTTTCGTTTACCGATATCTACAGTGCAAAAATGATGTGCCCAATTTGACTCCTCCAGAAAAAACAAAAACCGGGTTTTTTTCGTTTACCGATATCTACAGTGCAAAAATGATGTGCCCAATTTGACTCCTCCAGAAAAAACAAAAACCGGGTTTTTTTCGTTTACCGATATCTACAGTGCAAAAATGATGTGCCCAATTTGACTCATTTAGACCGCCCTCGAGTTAACTCGATCTGATCCAGACTCGAGGTTGCTCCAAATGAACCAAATTTGACTCATTTAGACCGCCCTCGAGTTAACTCGATCTGATCCAGACTCGAGGTTGCTCCAAATGAACCAAATTTGACTCATTTAGACCGCCCTGGAGTTAACTCGATCTGATCCAGACTCGAGGTTGCTCCAAGTGAACCAAATTTGACTCATTTTGAACCATTTCGTGTCTAGCTCGATTTGAGCACAAAATTTTACTCATTTTGAGTCACCTGGGACCTCGCTCGATTTGAGCCAGACCCCAGGTTGCTCAGAATGAACCAAATTTAACTTATTTTGAACCACCCCGGGGCTCGCCCGGTTTGAGCCAGACCCAAGGTAGCTGAGAATGAACCAAATTTGGCTCATCCGTAGCAAATTTGGTTCAATAATTTTTAGTGTGTACATGTTTTTAATGCTGCTTGACTGTGGTACAAATTGACACTAATTTTAGATACAGTGAAACAATTATGGTCTGTTTTTTGGTATCCACATATGTTCATATATTGCTGTGTCCTAATTCACACCATGCATTGCTTGCCATTGTGAATTTATAACATGCTTCTTGTAAATTTCACAGCATCAAACGGCCAAGTGGAATTTCTTAACTCCTGCGTCACAGTTGGTAGCCGTTTTTGACTTATATATGTTGGAAAAATAAACTATTAAACACTATTCAGTTGTATATGTTGGTTAAAATGCAGTGCTGTCATGGAACTACGTCTAATGCAGACTGTGATAAAAGTCGAAAGTAAAGTCACAGCCTCATGGCTGATCCAATATCTCGATATTTGGTTTCCAGTATTTACTAGCAATAAAGTTGTTACAGTGTTTAAGACTTTTGTAACAGACTTGAAAATTTACGTCTAGGCTCGGTTCGGCTCCAGAGCTGAGTGAAGCAAAGCCTCCCATGATTTCTGAAGAGCCGAGCCGAGCCAGTCCCTGAAATCTGCTTGTGAAAGCCGAGCCAAACATAAACTAGTGTGTCTTGGGAACCTGACGGTAACCATGACAATTTTTCCATAAAGGCAAGGAAACAAGGAATTAGAACAGCAGATGTACGACATCAGCAAGACAACAAAAATTGTGAGACTGAGCATTTATACTTTGCCGCAGAACGACATGTGCAAAGAATAGTAAACATGCAGTATATATTAGTTCACCTGTATTCACCTGTCCCCAGTGATGTGGAGGGCCAGAGCGAGTACGACATCCACTGATGACGATCCATTGCCTGCTTAACCAAGAAGTGCATGGGCTCCCATCGCCTACATGTCCATATAACATCTCCATCTTTGTGAACACTGCCCACGTCTAAGTTATAAAGGGTCGTCCTCGTTGTCATCTTCAGTTCCGCGGCGCGTCAGCCAGTAGAATCTTCTGACACCCGGGTGTCACAGATTCTTAGTACGTGGTCCAGTAATCGCAGATACATTCTTGTAAATGTTGCCGCGATGCTGGAATATCGATAAAACAAACCATATAGAGAGCAATTTGAAGTTTAACGGAGTCGTGTGATGTTTAGCGCTTTTGCAAAGGCAAATGCGTTCAAAACTTCTAGCTTGTGTTGAATATTTAGGCTCTAAGTTCCAAGTCGCAGCACCATATATATAGTAGAACGGAGATGACGCACGGATTTAAGACTTTGAGATGCATTGCTGCGCTGACCAAATTATTTCGCCATAGTTTCTTTAGGCTAGCAAAGACAGATGAGGCGACCGCAATCCTATTTAAAACATCCTTTTTAAAGTAGCTAGATCCAGGTTTAGTGGAGCATAGGTTGCGAAAGTCTATCGGCTATAGAGTGCGAAGTGTAGATGATCGGTGGCGGGCATAGGTCGTCGGAGAGCAGGTCTTCCAAAGAGAGTAGAACGCCCCCGCTGTTGACCTCCACTGCCCTCTCCCCCGACGACACAATTTTACACCAATACTAGTCAATTTTTTTCAATTTTACTAAATTTTGACAAATTTTACCCCAATGTTTCCATTCGGCTGTAGGAGAGGAGAGGGCGTGGAACCTCCAACTGCGAGTTAATTTAGCTTCAGGAAGGTCCGACCGTTGGCTCTCTGTCCCCCCGTCCCCATCAACACCAGTAATAAAATTAAGGGGTCTGGAACCCCTTGCCCGCATTTAAAGAGGTGGGGATAATGCCGATTCTGAAATCAGCTCCACTTCAGGGGATTTGGATCTAGAAAATGAGGTGTTTCCAGTGCTGGAACCACCCATACCTTAAATGAGGTACTGGTTGAGGTGGAAAATTAAGAATTTACGATACTGGGACACCTCCTCCACATCTGAAAAGGAAGGGAGACAGAAGATGCCGATTCTAAAACTCCTCCCCTCATTTCAGGGTGAAAGGGAGTGAAAGGATGCCGGTTTTGGTAACACCTCCTTCTCAAATGACGAGAAGGTGGAGGTGGAAAATGAGGTATTTACGCTTCTGGAACTTCCTCCAGCTCATTTGAGGAGGAGGAGAAGAATATGGGTTCTAGAACCACCTCAAATGAAATGGAGGTGGTTGTTGTGATGCCCTACCCAAACTATGGTGGTGGTGTCACCTGCCAGCTCACCAACTTGTGACGACACTACTACATCTATAAATATACACATACTACATTATGAGTGTCTTTACTGGACCTTGCGGTACTTTCATCCAACGTTTTGTCCTTATAAAATATTGCCGGTAGCCGTAATCCACGAGTCCTTGAGGAAACAGCTGGGTTTATGGCATTTTGGCAGTTTTAAACATATTCATACTGTAAGATTTATTGTTCACAAAGAAATTTGATAAAATTTCAAAAACTTTAAATTATGCCATCCTTAGTGGCACACCTTTTTAATTGGCTTTAAAATAAACTTTGCAGAAGAAATCGGTTTTTCTGGCATGGAAAAATATTGTAATCTCTGTTGTTCCATTGAGGGTCCATTAATATACTGTGCAGTAACTCTGCAATTATGCTCAAAAATTTCTACCTCAACTTCTGCTTTCTGTATTTCTTCTGCCAAATTAACGCTCAACACAGATGCGATAATGCAATCTGTGTCACCAAACTATCGCTGCAGAATCAATCTGGATTGAATTTTCCGTAAATTAGCAGCATTTATACTTGTACACACTGGAGGATTTCGTAATCATATACTGACGTCATGCTTTATAATAGCGTTTATCAATCAAATTTTTTTAGATTAAACTTTTCTAATGATTCAACAAAAATTTCGAAACTATCGTGGTTTTTCTGCTCTAAATCCTATTACTTCATTAGTCGCTTCTATGAAAGCCCATTATTTTTGTACAGCCGAACGCTATTAAATATTTTTCTCATATTATTGACAGATTACTCCAACTTTGTAACTTTTTCGTTTACAGTAAATAACTTTCATTTTCTGTTTTTCTAGTTCATTCTATTTCATAACGCATTGTATCATATTTTTCTAAGTACGCGTGCATACCTATATCAATATCTGCTACAAACAAAATTAACAAAAGCAATAAAGCTACAAAACCAATTTATTTCGCCATTTTTATAATTTACTTGACTATTCATCCTCTTTTAAGCCATTTTGTTCCAAAATAATTCTGTGCATTTAGTTATATGCAGTTTTGTGGGCTATTCTCCATGGTAAACGAAACTATTGCTTCATTTAATACATTAGTTAATAAAGTCAATTACAATCCTTACGTTTTCTAGGTTTGAAATGTAATTACAATCACTGCTATGGTATTTATTAATACCAAAACAAAAAAGTTACGTCCTTTATCAAAATTAGACCTATGTAATGCTATATGGTCAGTTCACTTCAGAGCATATAGTACATTCTTAAACACTCGTAAATCGTTGCCAGGTTTGCATGGTAATGCAACATTACACGGCAATCTGTCATTGTTTAGAAAAAGAGTATAACAACTAATCTCAGGTAAATTAAGGTTGAATCGAATTTTCTTTACTCCGCCTGTATACGCTTCTTGTGTTACCCACCAAACTAAATTCTTCTTGGAAATTTAACGTTAAAAACTGTTCAATCTAAGATTTGCAATCCTTTGTTGGCTGAAAATGTGTGTATTCTATACCTAGTTGCTGGTAAAGTTTTACATGTAGCATTTAGTATTTTATCTTGCATTGCTAGAGCTTGCTTAGTCAATTTACATTTGGCATCGTAAAGTTTAAAGTCATTTATACTTATTTTGTAATTTTTATATTTATCATGCAAAATAAAAACATTTGTGGAGCTCCTACTAAAATCAAACGCTACTTTTGTATTTGGTGTTGAAAGGTTATGTATAAGTTGTGCAATAATAACAAAAAAGAAAGTAACATTCTGCATAGGCATATTGCATAAATCATGTTTGTCTACTTAACCCTCTATTCTTGTCTTCAAAACTGTCAAATGTATATGATGCGTCTTGAGCATATATAGTCTTGTAAACACTGTTGCCTCCGGCGTTCGTTCATATGCAACGCATGAAGTATGCATGTCATTCATATATAATGCCTTTGATTATAGGTAGCAGGTTCACCGTTAATTTTCATTTGCACAGATAAAAATATTGCACAACAAAACATGTTGTATGCAACTTACTACCTAGTAAATTAAGTTTTCCAAACCACATGTTTATGCCAATGTTTTGATATTTTGGCATTTAATTCCTTCAAACTTTTATTTGTTGGTTTTTTCACAGGTTTATTAAGTTTCCTAACAATTATTTCTTAGATTTAATCTCAGCTGCTTGTGGCAGCTTTGAGAAATTAAAACACAACGGTTCTGCCATTTTCGTTTCCAATAATAAAATTAATACTGTTTTTCATGAAAGCCATAATGGTATAATTATAAAATTTTTTAAATACTCGGGTTTAAAATTTATACATGTTGCCTCAAACTCTACATTTTTATGATACATGCATTCAGAAGTATTAAGTATTTAGTATCTGCAAGTTTTGTTTACTTTAGTGTCTTAAATATATATCATACGAACAATAATAGTTTGTATTTGTTTCCCAAAGGTATTAAACTCGCTAGTGTTTATTTTATCACTTAATACATGCAACAATTGTTTGTTTTTACCACTTACAGGTCTTTCATGCACAAATGAAGCAAGCTGAGATATAGGTTCTGAAAATCTTATAGGATATGAACCAACGTGTTTGCCATTTCTTAAATGACTCGCACTGAAACTAAACATTTTTGCTATTTCTGCAGATAATTCAACTTCAGCGTTGTTTAAATAGCACACATTAAACAGTCACAGCTTGTATTCAGTGCGAGCTCAATGTCTTTACTGTATGAATTTAATAAAATTATGATTAAAAGATTTTTATTATATTGCTACCTGTTTCAAAGATAAACCGCTTCCATATTATTTGTAAAATAATTTATGTCACTTCTTGATATGCTTATATATTTTTCACGTAGTTTAATTTCTAAATCCTTGAACTTCATGGCCAGTAATGGCTATAGGTAGTTCAACTTGTTTCCCATTTAAGCCACAAGTAAAAACATGCTCCATTTTAATAAAACTGTAAACATTTAAAACCTTTTAAGAATATAACACCCAGCAAACTTATTATATTTATCTATGCTTCTACAACTAGTAATTATTATATTACTACTAACAAAACCTAAGCACTGCATTTATTAACGTTAAGTTTCAAAGCATTGTGCAGTTCAGGTACAAACAACGCAAAGCTCCGTAGATTGTTATGTTTCCTTGTTTCAATTTTCGTTTAGTTTCATTAAACAGGAATATTTACCATTACAGCGCTTATATTAGAAATATACCCCAACTTGTTTGGCTCCTCACCAACTATATTTAGCAGCTTATTTGCTTCAATTAGGTTTCTAACACCACTAAAGTTAGTTTTTCATATGAGAAAGTAATGTAGTTCCGCGTGGTTTGAAACGCCAAATTGCTGCAATATATCGTTCTTCATCAAAATCTACATTATTTACAAACATTGACAATTCCATTAGATCAACGGCACACCAATGTTGCATGTCATACTTATATGTGTTATTGCCTTATTCATTTCAGTGCATTTGACAATTTAGTTTTTTTATAAAGGCTTTCCACTGGACTTTGCGGTGCGTTTGTCCAACGTTTTCTTTATATATATGTATAGCTTCCCACCAACCACCCGGCACAACAACATTTTGGGACAACGGAAGTCGAAGTTCCGCGTCTAAGCTGATAAACTTAGTAGAAAATGTGTTATATACTCAAAACGCATATACACATATACACACGTACTATACTGTATTTTCGGTCTTAAACAGGACCCCAAAATGCTGTTGCAAATCTTTTAAATTTATTTCACTGCCTCATCGTATTGCTGCAAGTGCAGGCACCCAACACCTCAAGGGTATTCTACCCGCTTTTGAGGTGATGACCAACCTCACCCACAACTACCCTATACAGACAAATATGTATAAAAACTGTAAAGTATGACAAGAAATAACTAAATAGATACATAAAAATTAAGAACACAAAATTTGGATACGTGCGTACGTCAAATATGGCTATAAATCAACAGCTATACCACAAAAATACGGATGGTGGAGAACAGGACAGAAAGGGGTGAGCCAACCTCTGACAAGCTGCCCTGAACAACAAGATATCTAAATAATCATTATATACATTAGTTCATTGAAGAAAAAAAGTCACTATTGATTACGCACGGTTATATTTTAGAAATCTAGCCAAAATAATTGTGGTTAATCTTCGGTAAACGATATTTGCATTTGATGCATTGACTACGTCGTCAGGTAAGCTATTCCAAATTTTTACGATTCTAATAGAGAAAAAACTTTGCCGAATTGCTTTATTTGAACGTAAGAGGAATAACTGTTTGCTGTGACCACGAGTATTTGTTTGATTGAAGACAAAAAATCAGTTAAATTAAGCCCAATCTGCGAATGTACCGATTTATAATACATTACCAGGCCAATTCTTAGACGACGCAGCTCAAGTGGGTCGAGTTTTAAGTGACTAAGTCGAGTATTGTAATCAACTAGTAAAATATCGTTGTACATTCTCTAACTTGTCATTATTACCCAAACGACATGGGTTTCATACGGGTGAGCAATACTCCACTATTGGAAGAACATAACTTTTGAACGACATAAGAATGACGTCAACATTTGCACATCTAAAACAATTAAACAACATGAATAATACGATAAGCTCTCATACAAACACCAGTAATATGTGTCGACGGTTTGAGAGAAGTATGAAACACCACACCCAAATCTTTGTGTTCGTGTACAACCTGTAACCGATGATTATTAATTAAATATTCACATGGTAAAGCAGGCTTACCAAAACGTAGGACTGCACATTTTGGTAGCGATATACTGAGTCCCCATTTTTTAGACCAATTACTTATCTCATGCAAGGCATCTTGAAGTTTTTGGCAGTCAGTAACTGATCGGATAATTGTGTAAAGTTTAACGTTATCAGCGAAAAGTTTCAACTTAATATTTGGGTTAGTTACAGTTAAATCATTAATAAAATCATTGAAAAGTAACGGGCCTAAAACTGAACCTTGGGGAACACCCGACCCTACACGAGTATTAGACGAAAATGTGTTACCCACTTTAACCTTCTGCAATTTATCTGATAGATAATTGCTTATCCACGATAGGAGATATCCTCTAAACCCGTAACGATGCAGTTTTAACAACAAGTTCGAGTGGCAAACAGTATCAAACGCTTTGGAGAAATCGATATAAATAACGTCAATGGCTTCTCCAGAATCGATTGCACGTGTGCAGTCATTCATCATTTGTAATAGCTGAGTACAAGTAGAACGATTGCTAACGAAACCATGCTGAAGTGAGTTGAAACTATTTTGCTCCTTTAAACGCTATAATTTTATTTTTTATTAGTTTTTCCACCACGGCAGGCAACACTAGTAAGTGAAATAGGTCTGTAGTTATGTGGATCAACGCTATCATCTTTTTTATAAATTGGACGAACTTCAGCGAAATTCCAAACAGAAGGAACACTTGATTGAAGCATAGAAATATTAAATATATAACACAAAGGTATAACATGACCATAACTCAATTTAGAAAACAACATTGCAGGGAATCCATCAGGTGTATGACTGCTCTTTAGCTTGGTAAAATGCAAGACTTTGAACACTTCATGAAGACTAAACTGAACATAAGACAAGTGAGAAACGCAATCACTGTAATCAAGAAAGTCAATATATGTGTTAGGAAAATCAACGAAATTATCAGCAAATACTGTATTCAGTACTTCACTTTTTTCGTCATCATCGAGAGCTAAATGTACCAGTAGCAGGAGATCTCAAGGGACCTATGTCATTTACTGAACGACATTTTGAATTGAAATATTTGTAAACTTTATGCACATCCTTACTCACTCCTAACAACTTGTTTTCTTTAATCATGTGAAAGTTCGATATTTCTTTGTGACATTCTGTTGCACATATATCATACAAAATCGCACCACCAATACGGTTTCGATTTCTCCACAACTTCTTGTTTTTTAGTAATGGTACACGAATATGTCGTGGATAAGGAAATGGGGAAATCCGTCTAGTAACAAAGGGAACGCAACGATACATACCGCTACGCAAAATAGAAGCAAAAGAATCCCAAACATCATTTAATGAATCGAGTCCCAAAAGCATATCATCCCAATTTTGTATTTTCAAGTACTGCCCAAACTCAAACCAATTTGCTTTCTTAAAATTATAAAATCCACTGGATCAGGATTTATGGTTGATCTCTAAAACGACACAGAAGTCAGCAGAATAGTGGTCACTGGTCGATAAATTTTCCGTAACAGTAACATTACAGACAACTGAACAAGACGTGGAAGCACAAATATCGAAAACGTGGTTACCATGAGTAGGATCGCGTACGAACTGTGAAAATCCACATCGAATAGTAAAATCTAGGAATGTATTTGCTTGTGTACCAAGAGCGGTTAAGCTATTCCAGCATATCGTCGGGAAGTTGAAATCACCTAGCAGAGTGACAGGATACGCAACTTGACATAGTTGCTCTAGAACGTTTGTAAGAGCTACAGTAGAGTTATCGCAATTGTTTGGTGGTCTATAACAACATATTATTCTATGAAGTTTGTTGAGATGAATGTCAACGGTAAGCATTTCGATACCAAGGACAACACTATGATGAATCCTGCAGTACGTTATAGACTCTTTAATCATTAGAGCAACGCCTTCATCTGGTCTAGATAATCGACCACAACGTTCAACATTATAAGGTGTCTCAAAACAAACCATACCAACGGAATGTGAAGGTTGCAGCCAAGTTTCAGTCACAGCACAAAGAGACAAATTGTTCGTACTTAGCAGTGTATATAAGTCATCTAACTTATTACAAAGACTTCGGGCATTCAATAGCTGACAGTTTAACACACTATGCTGCATGTGACTCACCCCTGGGATTCGTTTCCCAGGAAAGACGACTCATCAAAAACAAAATCACGATCATAAACACCTCTGCCAATTACACCATCTGGTTTGACAATACAGTCTTTATAACGAACAACCTTAATCTTGTCATATACAACAACATAACGAATACTAGCGGATTTAGACTGTTCATTGACCTCATTGCATTTTTGCGCAATAAATAACAACGACACGGTTCGTCAGATGATATTGAACGACGGATATAAACACTTAACGACATGGCAGATGAACGAAGCTTCGGCGCTTCGCTTAACATGGAGCGTAAACAGTCAGAAGAATGAAAGTGTACTTTAAGTAATCGAGGCCGCTTTTCAGTCTTTTTTTCCATTCTAAACACGTCAGCAACGCTAACACAATGATCCAATTCAGCTCAGATAGATTTGACGACTGCTAAATCATCGTTTGACCCATTGACACCCATAACACCGCGCTGCGACGGTGTGCTTCATCATTCTGCATAGTTTGTATTTCATCTACTGTCACAACTTTTGCATTAACGATTGCATTTGTGGCTGCTACTTCAGCCCACGACTTGTTATGAGACTCCTCTTTAGCCGCACTAATTTGCTCGACTTTTGTCGCTAGCGAATCCAGTTTAGTAGCGAGATTTGTTACCAAGCCTTCTAAAACAGGTTGTTGAGACGTTTTTGTGACGTTTTTACAGTTATTACAGCAAACATTGACAAAATCATGGTCTATTATTGAAATGTCTATATCAGTACCAATTCTACAGATGGTATGCATCCAACTGGAACATGAAGAGCATTCGATACAGTTGTTAACTGCATTTTCGTTACATAAGCAGCACTTGTAGTCGCCACGAGATGACAACCCTATACGGTCGGGCATATCTTGGTAAAATTAATTATAATATAATGAACTAGCTATGTAGTTTTTTTCAATTATATAGTAATATCATATGTACCATAATGCATATGATATTATATTTGTATGTTATATCAATAGACGACAAAGAGTGAGGATAGGCGATACATTCAGTGAATTTAGAACTATAACATCCGGTGTTCCCCAAAGCTCTGTGTTAGGACCGTTATTGTTTTTAGTATATATAAATGATTTATCATATGTGTTATCTGACGTATCGCATAAACTTTATGCCGATGATATTAAATTGTATAAATGTATAAATACCGATCAAGATCATGCTGCATTACAAACAGCTGTTACTAAAGTTGAATCCTGGGCTGAAACTTGGCAGTTGTCCATTGCCATTAACAAGTGCTTTGTTTTTTCAGTTGGTAAAGGTGAAACATGTTAAATTATTCGATATAAAAATTGATGACCACTCTTTAGAAAATGTCTCTGTTGTCAATGATTTGGGTGTTCAATTTTGTTCAGACCTGAAGTCAAGAAAGCACATCGAAAACATATGCTTTAAGGCATATAGGTTAATCAACGCCCTTTTTAGATGTTTTAAAACTTGCAAGTATCGTGCATTACTTACAGCTTGTTGTTCTTTTGTACGTTCTATTCTTGAATATAACTCTCCAGCCTGGTCACCAATACTACTGCTTGATATTGACAAAATTGAAGGTGTTCAACGGTATTTCACTCGTAGATTGTGTGCAAAACTAGGGCTAGGAAAAAATGAGTTATTGTGAACGGTTAAACTTTTTCAAGTTAGAATCACTGGAATTAAGGCGCATTTATGCCGATCTGGTTTTGCTATATCGAATTGTTCATCACGAATGAGTTTTGCGCCGAATTGACTTTTTTGATCTGTCTCCAAATCTTACCACTCGAGGCCACTCTTTGAAGTAGTTTGTACCGCGACATTAGTTGTCTCTTGTCAGACAAAGTTTTGCTTTCAGAACTGTACCGTTATGGAATTTCCTTCCTAGTTATTTGAGCACGGGCCAACCCGTGGTTACTGCTCAAACGGTTGTGCTTTTCAAAAGTAGACTGAAGTTGGTAGATTTTTCACAGTTTTTAAAATTCACGAGAAATATTGAATAAGGAACGTTTTCAGGGTGCGCGTAAGTGGGGTTCTCATCCCCTATTCACCCTCCATCATCTACCCATGTGATATCTATTCATTGATGTTCTTTGAATTAACGTTTCTGTGTATTATGATATTAACGATCATAGTCTTGATAATTTTTTATTTTATTGGTAATTTTTGTAGTATGTGTATCTATTACGTAATATTGGGTACCTGGTATAACTTCGGCCGTACGAGCAGGATCGGGGTGGACGACCCCCTGCTATCGTGCGGACGGAGGGTTATTCAGGTACACCTTGCGGCTGTGAAATAAAGTTAAAATAATTGACGGGTTGAGGCGTTATAACAAGGAGTCTAACAAAATTCCAATTCTAATTGCATAGTTATATATACCTATGCGCGTGCTTACGTGCATATGTGTATATGTATATGTAAATATACATGTATATATGGCTCACTTAGCTGTACTACTTAGGTTTGTAAGCTTATGTAACGCCTTGGCCTGCTGCCGGGTGGTTGGTGGGAACTTATTATTATTATTATTATTATAAATATATCATTATATAGTATGTCATATCAATAAATATCAATAAGTAGTTATTACAACGAATGTAATTTTGATCATTTAAAATTCCTATAGGAGCGCGCAGTGTACGTAATATTTTCATGTCTATTGTTTCTTTACTGTTTCGTAAAAAACTTTACCCAGAAACATTCCCAGAAATATTTTGCCTATATATTAAATAAGCTAGACTACTAATTAACTACATAGCTAGGTGGTAGCAATTCTGAAAATAAAAAATTGTTTTCCTCGAATATTTGTTTATGGCAGTTTTATACTTGTTTTGAAGTCGGATATAGATAACTCAGTCGGTAGAGGGCTCGTTTTCTCAATTAATGGCGCATATAGTCGTGGGTTCGAATCCTACCCAACCCAGCTCTTCAGGCTCCTGCTTTTCACACCCTTTATCTTCGAACATCTGTATAATAAGTTTGAAAACACACTGCCCCTGCCGGAACGCGAACCAGTGGTCTTCGAAACTTCAGGCCAACGTGCTAACCACTATACCACAGGGTTGAGTTTTGGGTTATATAATTTACTATATTGAGCTATGAGTTGTGACGCAGTGCGTCTTTTACGATACTGTATATTACCGCCAAGTGGGTTACGATTTTTCGACAATCTATTGAAAACTCAGTAGAGCACCTGCTTGAATCGTGGTTAACGCCGTTAACTGATAAGCTAGTTAAAAACAACAAAATTTTGAGACCAGAAATTGCAAAATTTTACCACTTTCAATTTGCTGCACGCCGATGGCTAACCTGGCATTATGGGTTTTTGGAGGTGCTTAACGAGATAAAAACAATCGTATTTCTGTGATATGCATCAAACAGAAGAAGTATTAGGGCATACACCGCGAAAATATGTCGGCTCCACTGAATTGGTAAGAAACCATAATGAATCATGCATGCATTGCTGTCTTCTCCAAAGCAGCGGGGTGGAGATCTACTGGCATTTTTCGGTGCCTCCTGGCAAAGGACGGCGCCCCCCCCCCCCGGTTGGAGCTCGTGGCAAAAATTTGGTCTCCCAGCAAAATGCGCTATGACAAAAATTTTGGCATCCCCCTGTAAAACCCGCAGTTTACATAAATAATTGACAGATTTTTTTTACAAAAATTTTTATCCAACTCAAAAATTTCATTAATTTCAGGCGAAGCTGCATTGAAATGTTCGTATTAACCCCATACCTCAATAAAGACTTTTTTGTTGCGTTTCTGAAGCTTTTTACTATATATCAATTTTAGCGTTTTCTCTGAAAAATATTTTTAATTTTGGTTTGCATTTGAATCTCCCTTTTCGCCCTCAGTTAAGCCATGGGTGCCCAGTGCACACTTTCCACCCCTCGTCCAAATCTCGGTCCAGTTCCAAACCAACGGACTTCGCTAACGCCGAATAAACACTTCCTGGTAAAATTTTCAGCGAACTAAGAATCCAGCATTGTGCACTTGAAACCGATGTCAAACGTTTGATCGAAGATTGTCCGGTTTAATCCTAGCCAGGCTGAAGTACTTGGGTTGCACACGCTCTATGCACGACATATGTCCTGAGGAGTATAAGAAATGCTGCAACATGTCGCACGACGGCTATTTTTTGACGTGAAGGTACTCTTTGACGAAAGCGTAATTTGTAAAAATTTTTGTTTTGAGCATTTTATTTACTTCTCTCGATTAAAGGACATGAGTGGATCGGATCTGCTCGATGTGAAGCTACGACCGTGGTCACATTCGTTGCCCGTTTTTATATCAGAAGCTTTCCTGAAATCAAGCGATGGTTGGTTATACGTAGTAATTATTATTTTCTGGTTTCGTAAGATATATTTAGATTGCGCAATAATTTGTATAGTAAGTAGACAATGTGTATAATATATATGATGGTGGTTTCTTGACAGAGGCATTGGACAGAGTCTGACGGAGTCGGTATCTGCTGAAATATATGACTATTGGAAAGAGTTTAGTACTGTGTTTGAAAAATTGCGTATTGATTAGCATTCTGTAAAATTTGACCCTGGCTGAAACAGATATACCTGGCACGGCTGCGTCGGCTTTTCCCACTTTTTACTGGTATTTATAAAAAATGAACAGATATATACGTATGGTTATTACAAAAAGAATGTAAATTGGCTCCCTCCACTTTTGAAGAGCTTGCGACGCCCGTGATACCTAAAGTGGCAAGAGTCAGAATGTGCTATACTCTCACTCTGTGTGACTACGAAAGCACGACATTTATCACAATTCATGTGCTGACGCCTGCTATGTGATATACTTGCTACGGTGTACGTTGAACAATTTTGACGTACGTAATTGTGTAATTACACCTGTCAAGATAAATACCATGTTAGTATGATACCGTTCTTGAAAATTAATTTCACTGAACTACCAAATTTATTGCTGGGTTGTTGCATTTTAGGACCTGCTGAATTGACATAAGTTGTAGATTCTTTCAGTTGATGTAGGGCCCAAGATAAACTTAGCGATTTATAACATAAGGTAAAATTTTTGCGTGTGTTCACTCCACAGAAATATATTTGGGATTATTTAGCCGAATAAGGATGTTGTTTTCATCCAACTTGCAGGAAATATGTTCGATAACTTTAGCTGCATAAACAGTTTTGGAAGGCTGGAACATGGTGAAACTAAAATTTTCATGGGTCATAAACTGTGGAGGGTCAATAGGCAAGTAGAACTTCTACATTTCCTAGGCTACACAAATTTTTCAAGCTGGAATTTAACTCGACTGGTTGTTAACACTTTAACTGCTGGGTTTGTGTACATCGGTGGTTCTCGCCTGACGTACGAGCAAACCCCGGTAATCCCGACACGCCGATAATTAGAGATTTAAGTCGTGCGTAGATATTAGTTATATACATAAGCGCTACGTCGCTTTGAAATGTCTGTTGGTTTTTAGACATGTATATATTTAATCTGGTATGCACAATTGAATTTACAATTGAATATATAATTTATTTAGTTTCTGTGTATATGAGCGTCAACGACCGTTTTGGCGGCTATGTACATGCCAAAACAACAGTAACAAAAATATATTTAGTAAGAAGTCGCTTACTACATATTTTAGTAGCTTGTTTTTAGATCCGACGAAGCTTTCGTGCAGCATTCAACCGGATGGATGGGTCAAAGTCCTGGCTGGCCTCGAATTATATTTGTGGAATAGCAGTGCTGTCAAAGTTAGTTGTTGTTTCAAATGTTTGTGGAATAAATTAATGGTGATAGATGAGTGGATTAATTATAACTGATATGGCTGCAAAACTTTGAAAAGTTTTCCAAACTACATTTATATATGTCATTTTAAGTAAAATTTTATCATTTTAAACCCGTTTTTGGTTTGGCAAAGTGGCAGAATCATCGTCGTACTGTGCATGAAATAATGGGTTGTTACTTGACACCCTAGCACGGTATATGTTATTGAATCCTGAGTGTAGTGAGTGGAACGGGTGTAGCTAATGTGGTAAATTTTGAAAATGTCAGTTTCTGGGTTTTTTGGGGTGACGAGCATAAATCAACTTTGGCCAGGCGGATTCAGCCTGGCTATAAGTAGTATTTATACTATTAAGTAAAAAATACTAAAGTATTTTTTACTTAATAGTATAAATACTAAAGTAAAATAAATTACTAAATAGTATAAATACTAAAGTAAAAAATACTAAATTTTTGATATATTAAATATTTAGCATTTAAAATTTTTAGTATTAAAAATTTAGTATTTAAATATTTAATATATATTTAAAATATTTAGTACTGAAATATTTAGTACTAAAAAACACAAGACATTGTGTTTTTTAGTACTAAATGCTTTGGCATAACACAGACGATAAGCCAATACATGTTGAGCAGGAGGTTAACATGGTTTGGTCATGTTGCCAGAATGCCCAAAAATAGAATCCCACATCGCGTCCTGTTTTGTCAACCAAGAGCATGGAAGAGGCCGACGGGAGGTGTCCGGAAAACATGGTTGTTCAACGACGTGGATATACACCCAATTAAGTCACTGTTCAGATGCAACGCGCGCCACTGGAAAGAACGCTGGCTCTTTTATATCCGAGATCTTGCCCAGCATCGTGAAGAGTACAAGCGTGTCATTAGTCATATTGTCTGACGATGGTTTTTGGCAAACCGAAGTCAAACCAGGCAGGCAGGCAGGCACTAAAAAACGCTGAAGGGTATTAAAATATTTAGTACAGAAATCAATCTGATGCAATTATTTCATTTTATATGTCTTAAATTAAATCATCATTTAAATTAAATTTTTTAGTCAACTACACAGTGTTGTGTGCTCAATCTTCCACCGAGTGGCCTCAGTCATCGAGCCGAGTTGGTCCAAGTTGTTAACTCAAGGCGTGCCGATGGGATCGATAATCGAAGGTCCGTCAGTCAAAACGGTGTTATCTTCACAAATCCAGGTTTTAGTATATATGTGCGCCTAGCAAAAAATCGTTGCTTTCGTTTTACGGCCTATGGGAAATGTCTGCTTATACCTGAAGCTAGAACTATAGTTTTCGTCGTTGTTACTTGATATGTTTAGCACAGCTGTCAAGCTGCGACATCGTCTTCCCTTTTTGTCATATATAATGGGGATTATAGTTTCTTGGCCGCAGAGACTTGATGTTTTGTTAGTTAGTTAGCACTATAACACGGCTAAGAGGTTGTTATTATTCATTGCCAGCAGTAAATCTAGAATTAATTTAAAAATTACCCTCAGGAATAGAAGTATTAGGCATATTGTATTGGTTGTCACAATCGAAAGAACAACCCTCGAATGTCGATGAAGTGTCCGATCTGAATGCGTTTGGGTTGTTATTGCAAAATTAATGTTAATTACGTTATACTATTATTATTATTATTACAGTTAGATTTACAGCCGACAATTGTTGCGTGTAATATTTATTTATTTTTCGTTTGTAATTTATAGCTGCGATTGTCGCCGGACAACTACGGATTTTTTGTGTACGGGCACTTTAACGTGTATTACATGAGCCTATTCTCATCTTCGAGAAATGCGTTGATATTTGGTGAAACTGCTAAAATCTGCTTATATTTAAACACATTAACGAATAATATACTGCGTAGGATATATTATCCTGTGTAAGACACTCGTTCAGAATTTGACTACAGCAACGGCCAGCCAAAACCCAGGAAAGGATTGAAAAATCTCTCTGTTTTTTCGTTACCTTTAGGCATTGGCGTATGTGAATAAATATGTGTGTTTGTAGTGCCACATTTCATTAAACAACGTTAATTTCTAACCTAAATTAGCATGGATCTTCTTAGTGACAGCAGCCGTAATATAATGCCAAGAAAATGGTCAAATTGTAACCGCGAAGATGATCATGCAGGACACTACCTTTTGTGCAGCACTTATAATTCTTCAACGGATTAGATAAAACATTTCTTCATATGACGAGATTCAAATACAGATTTTCAGATTTGTCCTGCATGTGTCCCTTTCCGTTGCAAGTTCACCACAAAATTTGTTTTAATTTAGTTCGAATTTAGCTCTTATCATTTATACCAACCGAAGAATTGTGGACCCAAATTCGTTTAAATATGGACATGATGCTATCATTGTTACAGTAGAACCGCCAGGTAGCCGTAGACCCTTGTGTGTAGGGCTAACATACGTTGCTTCGGACTAAAATATGCAACAGAAGTCATAATTTGCATCAATAATTGAAGAATTGTTGCACAGATTTAACACAATTTTTCACAGTCCATATACGTATGTACGAAGCTATTATGTAATAACGGTGACGCAGCTGCATGGCGCAACTTCCTAACACCATGCCCATACGACCCCGGCTATCATAACGGGGCGGACCTTAAGTCTTTAGACGTCCCGGAGGGGGCGAACCGAAGGCAGGAACGAGCTCATTTCGTGTTCTGGAGCGCAGCACATTCCTAAGTACCTCTTGATCTATCGGGGGTCCTATTCAGGAACTCCCGGAGCCTATGGGAGGGCCCTAAACCTACCCCCGTCTTTCCTAGTCGTTCTCGTCCAGTCCGTCCGTAAAACTCACAAATTTAGTAGAATTTTGTATGTCCTGTCCCTACGTGTCCTGTTTTTTGTCTTGTGTGCTATCTATCTATCTATATATATATATATACATATATATATATGTAACGAAAATAAACAATCAAGCGCTAATCTTTTATGGGGAAATTCAAATTCTCTGGACTTTTGGGGATGTTCGACTATCGTTACGAATAGCAATGAACTCTGATCCTCAATTCAACGTGTAATCTAAATCAAATAGATGATTTCTTACCACCTCAGATTCTTCTCTCAATGTGGCCTCTACGTTATAATACTATCAAATTGCGCAGTTATACCCAAACAAAAAATATCTCTGAGTAATTATAGACAATCAAATATACGTGACACAACACAATGACTATCTTTGTATATATTGTGGCTCTCAACAAACGACTCGATAATCGATGATCAAACAAGCGACACACACCACAGTTATGTATCACACAAATGATGATCAACAATCTACGACAACAATAAAAAATTAGC